>NCQV01070282.1:28759-43113 GCA_002740545.1 Lophocereus schottii
AGTATAAGTATGATCTCAAGGGACAGATAGCACAACAAGATTAATACAATAGAGAGTAAAGATCAAGAAAAAACTCTCAAAAAATAAAACACACTGAACCTAGATAAGAAAATAGTGGAATATGTATTTTTCCCCTAGAGATGGTGAATTTATAGTGGAGAAAAAGATGCATGCAAAATATGGTGGATGAAATCCTCATAAAAAAACTATAATGAAGATAATACTCCGTATAATAGCTCTGCAATAATCAATGCTAATATCATGAATTATAACCAATAATACGAGCAAAAATTGTCAAAAATTGAGGGAGCCCAAAAGTTTGAGCAGCTCACTGTCCATGGGTTGGGCCATGGACCCAATGTGGACCTCACTGGTAAGAAAACCTGTTGCACATGTAGCAGGTTAACGCAAGTTAGCAAGCGTGTGAACTTGGCTGATTTCTTTTCTTTTGGGTCTAAGACCACAACAACACCTCACTTTAGTTTTGAGCAATGGGCCTGATTTCTTGATTAGATTAGCATGATAGTCATTAAATAAGTGACCAAAATACATAATATGTTGATTTCATTTCCTAGTCCAATGCTGTAAGAGAAGCAATAATGCAGTTAGGCTAATAAAATAATCACCCATCCAAATTGCCATAATGCCCACTTGAGTAATTAAATAATTTTGGGCCACCATATACAACAATATCTACCTTGGATCAAAATCCACCAACACCAAAAAAATGCCAAAGAACCTCGAAGGGTGGAGCCTCGAAGGGCAATCAAGCAAACCGAACGATGGTCGAGTTCAAGGTATGCGACTTTTCTGTCTTATATAATCTTACCAAATATGACATAGATAAGTGAAATATTAATAAGAGAGGAGGGAGAGGCAATAATAGGACCTATCACAATAGATCCTTGCAAGGCCTAGAGGCTTCCACTCCTCAACCCTTTGACAAAATCCAAGTCCCCTTGGAAACCATCAGAACTCCACCTTTAGCTAAATATCTGCACCTTTTGGATTCAACGGTGCCCAAAGAATCAAGGTTACATTTCAAATCAAGAATGTAACGAACATTTGATAATGTCTTGACAACACCCTCATGGGTCTTGATTTTAATGGTACCAATTCCAATAACATTATGTTGAGCATTGTTGTTCAGCATTGTTGCCCCATTGAACAACACTTCAGTGAAATTGATCATGTGTTGAAAAATAGTCCTTATGAGGACACATATTGATGCAGCTCAAGGTTTAATACAAGGCCCATAGCCAGAGAGTAGGAAGGCATTACTCACTGATCATCTCAAGGATCAGTTCTGTGAAGGGAAATAATTCAATTCTGAGGCTTGCCTAAGGAGGTCCTTGTTATGTTGGATACCTTAGGAGATTCCACATGCAACCAGAGACTTATTTTGAGCCTACTACAGCAGCCTTAACTCTATCCAGATCAATGAGGTTAATTGGTTCCAGAAACTTGCCAAGGTGCTCCATCAGTCATTGGTGCACTATTTTGAGGCATGGAACATGTGCCTCTTTTGGAAAGAAACATAGTTCATTTGATGGCTCCTAAATAAGCTACTAAATGATAAAGGTTGCTAGATTTATCCCCGAGCAGATCATATAGTTAGCCCCAGTCAACAGTAGTTTTACGAAGGTTAATCTTGGCTCTAACATTGCAGCTCATTTTGGCTCATTCAAGGACTTGAAAAGGTGTCAAAAATATTATCATTGAAGGCCCTAAAGTTATAGATTCAGATAAGGAGGCATCAGCATTTATCCGCCATAAACTCAAAGGAAATTCCCTTTGATCCATTAGACTCTTTGCTGTTGTACCTGCTGTCAGCTGGCTTAACCTCGAGTTTAGCAGCTAAAATTGCTCCCAAGGGCCATCATTAATAGTCCTTTGATGTTGCATTGCCTTGAAAACCTCATTAATAGAGATTAAAAACTCCATTAGGTGTCAAAGATTAAGGTTTAGCTGCTGTTTTAAGGGCCATTTATGTCAAACTGTTTTTACTGTTTTTGTCTTTTTGTAATTTCAATTGTGGACATGTTAGAGCAAGTGAGGCTTGGTATAAAATCCTAAATTTTCATTGGAAGAAGCAGCTTATGATATTGAATACACTTAGTTTGCTAGTTGTAAGCATTCTCTCTCTAAACCTCTATAAACTTTATCCTAATACTAGTGGTGTTTAGTGAGTGGGTTCTTCATCTGATCTTCTCGTGCTTAGGCTTTAGGAAGATTGGTGGTGAGCTCTTCCAGTATTGGTTGGTGGGTGGTACCTTTATTCCAAGGCATATATGCCATGTTGAGTTCTAGGTTTGGTTGATCTTAAGCTAGCAGTCTTGATATACATCATTTGGTATTAGAGCCGAATTTTGACTCTTGGTGAGTTTCACTTACTAGCTACCATTTTGGTTATTTTTGAGTTCATTCTTCATCTCTATATTCTGAAACTTGCTAAATTAACCACAAAAGAACCCTGAACCAAACATAGTCTAGCCACAAATTACCAATCACCACAAAACAACCACAGCCAACCCATTTACTTGACCTGGACAACATGGCTAAGAGGGATGCCACGTTTCCCCCTCCTCAACAGCCTATTGGAGTTACTAGAGGGCTTTCTTTAGAACGAGCTTATGAACTCAAAAGGGATAGGACTATCCTAGAAATACAAGAGAATATCAGCACCTTAGCTACTCAAATCCAGCAGCTCATGACTCAACCTAGGGGCCAGGATAGGGAACCTCCACAATACCCCCTGATGTTTTTGAACCCTCCCTATACTCACACTATGGCAGTAGTTCTTCTAATGGGGAAGCTAGGCCTAGGAGAAGAAGAGCTCACGGGGAAGACCTGAAGGATTTTAGGGTGGAGGCTCCTGAGGTTGATGGGAGTTTAAAACCTGAGAATTACCTTGAGTGGGTACAAGCGATGGAGAGGATCATTGAGATTAGAACTATTCAGGGAAAAATGCCTTTAAGCTAGCTGTTTTAAAACTAAAACAGTATGCCCCACTCTGGTATGAAAACCTAAAGAGGACCAAAGCATTGGAAGGCAAATCCAAGATTAAAACTTGGGTTAAGTTGAATAAACACATGGATAAAAGCTTTCTGCCAGCTACCTACAAGCAAGAGCTTTACCGGAGAGTCACTTTCCTTCAATAAGGAAACATGAGAGTTGAAGAATATATTAGGGAGTTTGAGTAACTCCAGATTAGGTGTGGCATGAGAGAGGAGCATGAACAAACCATTGCCAGGTTTCTTAAAGGGTTGAACCCTATTATTCTAGACAAGGTTGAACTCCAATCTTTCTAACCTTTGAGGCTGCTTGCAAATTGGCTGTCAAAGTTAAGAAACAGCTTCAATCCAGAAGGACTTCCTCATCTGCCCAAACAGAGCCTCCTATTCCAGTAAAACCATTTAACTCGTTCAGAGCAGACCCTTCTTCTAGGAGAATAAAGACAAGGGGAAGGGAAAGGAGGTAGCTAAAAAAGCTCCTAAGAACCAAAAGAAGTGCTTTAAAAGTCATGACTATGGCCATTTTCAGGCTGACTGTCTAAACAGGAGAGTCCTCACTATCAAAGAGATTGAGGACTTGGACCAGATGGAGGTAAAAGAGGCTGAAGAACAATTAGATGAGGAAGGAGAGACCTCCTATTTGCCACTAGAAGAGGGAGAGATGCTAATGATCAAAAGAGTGCTTCATACCACTGAAGTCCAGCCAGAAGCAAACCAAAAAAAGCGGAATTATTTGAGGTAGAATGTGATGCAAGTGGGGTAGGTATTAGAGCAGTACTGACTCAACTGAGTTAGCCTATTTTAGTGAGAAGCTCAGTGGTCCCAAGGTCAACTATTCATCCTATGACAAAGAATTTTCTGCAATAGTGAGGGCATTAAATCACTAGAGTCACTACCTCAAGCCTAAGGCTTTCATTCTTCATTCTGATCATCAAGCACTCAAGTTCCTGAATAGCCAGCCTAAACTCAATGCCAGTTATGCTAGGTGGGTAGAGTTTCCCCAAGCTTTTACCTTCTTTACAGGGCCAAAAAGGGCACTAAAAGTGTGGTAGTTGATGCCCTTTCTAGATGATATGCTCTTATCTTAGTCTTGGAAGCAAAACTTTGGGATTATAGTCCATGCAAACCTATTATTCTGAAGACTCAGTATTCCAAGAATAGGTCAAGAATACTACTTGATACAAGAAGGATTTTTGTGTAAGAGCAATAAATTGCGTGTTCTAGCTTACACCTTGAGAGAGTTATTGGTTAGGGAAGCCTATGGAGGATCCCTTATATGCCATACCCTGGACATCCTCATGGAGCATTTATATTGGCCTAAAATAGGAGAAGATGTTCATAGAGTTGTATCTAGATGCTTCATCTACCACAATTTTAAAAGCCAATTCCATCAAGGCCTGTGCACTCCACTTCCAGTTCCTATGAGGCCTTGGGAAGATGTTAGCATGGATTTTGTAGTGGCTTTGCCAAGAACATAAAGGCGTAAGGATTCGGTTATGATGGTCATTGATAGGTTTTCAAAAATGGCTTATTTTGTGCCCTGTCACAAGGTAGATGATGTCTCTCATGTTGCTGACCGATATTTCAGCGAGATCCTTAGGCCCCATGGAGTACCAAGGATCATAGTAAGTGATAGAGACACCAAGTTTCTGTCCTACTTTTAGAGGAGCTTACGACATCTGCTGGGAACCAAGCTGCTGTATAGCACCACTTGTCACCCCCTAATTAATAGCCAAACTAAGGTCACAAATAGAACACTATCAACCCTCCTTAGAACCTTGGTCCAAAATAACTTGAAGGAGTGAGATCTCAAGCTCCCGCATACTGAGTTTGCCTATAACAGAGCCCCAGCTAGAGCTAGTGGTTGTTCTCTTTGAGGCACTCTATGGGATCAATCCACTTACTCCAATTGATCTCATCCCACTGCCTACTGAATACAAGGTCAGCTATGAAGCTAAACAAAGAGCCAAGGAGATGAAAAGGTTGCATGAACAAATTCAAACTCATATAAAGAAGGTTAATGAAGCTTGCAAGCTCAAGGCCAATAAGAATAGAAAAGGGGTTAAGTACAAGCCTGGGGACCTAGTCTGGTTGCTACTCAGGAAGTTCCCCACTAGGTGGAAAAGCAAGTTAATGGCAAAAGGAGATGGTGCTTTCAAGGCCTTGGCTAAGGTGGGAGCTAATGCTTATAAACTAGAGCTCCCGAGAGACATAGCTGTATCAGCCACATTTAACATAGGAAACCTAAGTCCCTATGTGGAGGATGAGATTGATTATATGGATTTGAGGACAAATCCTTTCAAAGGAGAAAAGGATGATGTAGCTCAAGGCTCAATACAAGCCCCACAACAAGAGAGTGGGAAGGCATTACTCACTGATCATCTCAAGGATCAGTTCTGTGAAGGGAAGCAATTCAATTTTGAGGCTTGCCTAGGGACGTTTTTGCTATGCTAGGCACCTTAAGAGATTCTACATGCAACCAGAGACTCATTTTGAGGCTAACACAGCAGCCTTTACTCCATCCAGATCAGTGAGGTTTATTGGTTCCAGTAATTTGTGAAGGTGCTCCATTAGTCATTAGTGTACTACTTTGAGGCATGGAGCATTTGTCCCTTTCAGAAAGTAACCTAGCTCATTTGATAGCTCCTAAATAGGATACTAAATGATAAAGGTTGCTTGATTTCTCCTCGGTCAGATCATACAGTTAGCTCCAGTCAACAGCAGTTTTAGGATGGTTAATCTTGTCTCTAACATAGCAGCTTTGACATGACACTACCGCAAGTATACGGGTGTTCGTAGTATAGATAAAGATATCATTCCTCAGGGACTAAAGCAATCTATCAAGCCTAGTCTTATCAGAATATGCTAAGAAAAACTCAATTTCAAATGGATTCAATTAACTACTACAAACAAATAACTGGTCTAAATCAATAAGGGAAAATGTCTAGGAATTTTCGCAGTTATGGAAGAGAATTGGACCAAAATGAATAAACATGTGCTATTCTCTAATTGGTTAATTTCGAGGAATTGTAATCTTGTCAAGAAACTTGATCTATTCTTTCAAAATCAATCAAATTTACCTAAACTAAGCAAACGTCATTCTTTCAAACTAATTTAACTTAATCCAAGTTTAATATATTCGATTACTTACTAGCCCTCCTAACATATAAATATCTCTTTGAGATGAAGTTATGCTCTGTCTATTCAAGAAGTCCAGCAACCAAATATCATCTTTCGAATGTTCACTCGATTGTTTCAAGTATGCAAGTAAATTTTGGCCATAAATCAACTCACAACATATCAAACACTTGATAGAATGGAATCAAACCAATCATGAGAATAAGCACAATTCCTTAAAAATCAAAACATGATCTAATAACAATTTCACAAACTACTAAATTCCTAGACTAAGTAAACTACTCAAACATGATAAAAGATAAACTAACCAAAAAGTTTGGTGAAATCTTAAGCGGAAGGGACTTGACTGAGATGGCCTTCACCAAGGGCTTCAGAACCGCACAGGATCAAAACTCTCACACTCAAAACTCACTCAAACTAAACAAAGAACAAATTTTGAGAGAAAACAAACTAAACTAAACTAAACTTCTCTAATCCTACTTGCTTGCTGGCTTTGGATTGCCTTTTGAGATTCTCTTCCTTCGCTGCAAGAACATCCCTATTTATAGAAAACTTCGATTGACCTCAACCACACAGCTGACAGAAAACGAAGAGGCAACAACTATAGGCATACCACATTCCGTGAGGTTCACCACGGTCTGGTCGTATTCTGTGATGGATCCGGGTTTTTGCTCTTTCTTTGCTGTACGGTCATGGCATAACATAGATGATCATGGGGAAGGTCAAGATACAACCATTGAAGGGTAAATGGTGGGTAAAAAGACTAAACATCCTGTAAAACACATAAAACAACTACACCCAAGTATAAATCGAGAATAGGAGAGTAAATAACATTATTAAGCATAAAATTCTCCTAAAAACAAGGCAAAACCCTAAAAAGATGTACATATTAAGCACTTATCAAACTCCCCTATGCTTAAACTGTTGCTTGTCCTCAAGCAATGCAAGGATTAAAGATATACACAGCCTCCTCAGGATAAACATAGGTAGCTTCCAAATGGCAGAGATGATCCAAAGGTAGCCCAAAAAGATACAAAAATATAGTTAACGAACAGAATGGGGAATGAAATTTCAAAAACTTTGAATAGACCATGATGCAAAACTTGAACCAATTGTCCCCCAAATTATCAAATATAATCATTCTAGCATATGAAATGCGGAAGACTAACAAGGCTGGTAGAACCTCACTATAGTTATGTGGCATTTAGCACTCATGTGTTTGACAATGTATATATATGAAGGTTCTCTCAATTCTCATTCCTTGGACACAAATCTGTCGTAAGCTTGACAAGATTCTCAAATTTGCCACCACTAAAATGTAAATACACTAAAAAATCATGAGGACGTTCAAAAGAGATGTAACGGGGTTTAGGGTAAAGGTGAGAGGGGAACAAATATTTTTGGAAATGAGGAGCTAAAACCCATAGACTAAGAGCTTAAACAATTCCAATGCATCATACTATATCCTTCTCGGACCTTATCAACTCATCAACAAAATAAATCTAAAATGAAAAGAGATAGAGATGAAAATCGCAAATACCTTACATTCCCACCAAGGCTAATCACTTTCTTCAAATTTTTTTTTCTTTTCTTCTTTTGTTCAATTCTTTTTTTTTGTTCGATTTCTTTTTTTTTCTATTTTTTTATTTCTCTTGTTTTCAAAGAGGAATAACCAGGGGAATTCCATAATGAACTTTAAAATTGAACTCTTCTCTAAACTTTACACAACAAAACAAGGGATTAATCAAATGTCTGCATCCCTGCACCAAAAAACCAGAATTCAATAAAGAGAACAACAATCCACCTTGCTAATGCCCTATCAAACTTGATGCAAAAGAATGTAACGCTCCTCTAGCCTTAGCTTAAGGGTAAGACAAGTATTTGGCCATGGGCTAAAAGTAGGAGGTTCAGATCAAGAAAAACGGTTGTAGGCTCAAAGGGACTAAGAATAGATACAATACATAACAAGGGTGGCTATTTGGCTGTGGGTTTTAAATAAATCGAATAAAGAAAATGCCTCAATCATATTGCCTAAATGCATATGCGAAATGTGGTCTTGAATGAGAATCAAGGCAAGTTCTAGAGAAATGACGTCAAGGAAGAGACACTCATGAAAGAAAATACAAGACAAATAATAATGAATAGTCTCTAAAGGCTCAAAGTCTCACGGGACATCTACTACAGTCAAAACTAGCTCACTGGCACACACATGCCAAAATTTCATGTAAAGACTCATAGGAAAAATTGATTCGCATTCAACATGTGGTTAAAACATGGAATTCAATTTGAAAATTCATTCGCAAACTTTTATGCACAATTTGGGTGAATCAAAGGATTAAACTAACTAAAAAAACATACCAAATCTATAAAGATCATCATCAAGGATTTTTTTGTTGTATTGTTTTTTCTTTTATTTTTTTTCGGGTTCTCCTACAAATAATGCAAACTAAAATGCAAAAGAAACTAATTAAAAAAAAAGAAACTAAAATGCAACCTAGAAGAAAACTAAATGCACTACTAAAACAAAAACTACAAAAACTATCACTAAAAATATATATAAAGCAAAAAAAACAAATACACCAAACAAAAACAGGCATCAGATGTCAAATACAATAACTAACTCCCCCATGCTTGAATCACGCATTGCCCTCAATATGGGCACATCATAATAAAAAGGGGAGGGGAGTAGTAGAAATCAAAATTAGAGAGCAGGAGGTGGAGGAGGATGGGGTCAGAAATTACCCGAAAACTTTGCTGCACTGGACCCTTTCTTCTATGGTTGAACCATATCAGTTAGCATATGATCGTTGACGTTTTCTATTGGTTGTCCCACTAGATATGGCTTCAATTGCTATCCATTGACTGTGAAAGCTCCGGCAGACTCACTCCATATCTCCACTTGTCCATTGGGTTGAACTTTGGTAATGGTAAATGGTCCCGACCATCGGGATTTCAGCTTACCCGGAAACAATCTCAACCTTAAGTTGAATAGGAGGACCATATCAGCTTTTTCAAAACATTTTGTCACAATGTGTTTGTCATGCCATTTCTTAGTTTGCACTTTGTAAAGACGTGAATTTTCATATGCCTCCAACCTTAGTTCGTTGAGCTCATTTAGTTACAGGAATCTTCGTTCTCCCACTGCTTTAGATCAAAATTAGGTGTCCTTATAGCCCAATAGGCCTTATGTTCCATTTCCACTGGTAAGTGACAAGATTTTCCAAACACTAACCGGTACGAAGTGGTGCCTAAAGGAGTCTTGTAAGTGGCTCGGTATGCCCAAAGAGCATCATCAAACTTTAAGGACCAGTCTTTGCAGGACCGATCCATCGTTTTTTTTCAAAATGCTTTTTAATTCTCTATTCGAGAGTTCTGCCTGCCTAATTGTTTGGGGATGATAAGGTGTAGCGACCTTATGAAATATCCCGTATTTTTTAGAGAGTGACTCAAGAGGCTTGTTGCAAAAATGTGTGTTGTTATCACTTAGAAGAGCTCTCAGTGTGCCCAATCGTGTCAAAATATTTTTCTTCAAAAATTTAAGGATAACTTTGGAATCATTTGTAGGGGATGCAATGGCTTCCACCCACATAGAAACATAGTGAGCCGCCACAAGGATATAAAGGTTGTTATGGGAAGGAAGAAAAGGACCCATGTAGTCGATCCCACATACATCAAACAACTCTACTCCAAGTATGCCACCTTGAGGCATTTCATGCTTCTTAGAAATGTTCCCTGTTCGTTGACATCTATCACATGTCATGACAAATTTCCTTGTGTCCTTAAAGAGTGTGGGCCAATAGAAACCTGCTTGGAGTACTTTTACAATAGTTTTATTTGGTCTAAAGTGACCACCATAGGTTGAAGCATGGTAGTGGTATGAGACACTACAGACCTCTTCTTCAGGCAAGCATCCTCTATAAATCTCATCTCTACATAGCTTGTAAAGGAAAGGGTCTTCCCACACATAGTATTTGGCATCTGTAAAGAACTTCTTTCTTTATTGGTAGGACAATCCTGAAGGTAACACGCCGCACACTTTGAAGTTCACCATATCAGCATACCATGGAGCAGCTTGTTAGGATATAGCTAATAACTACTCATTAGGGAAAAAATCATCAATGGAAAGCTCTTCACTAGGAGTGGACTCTGAGCCTAAATGAGATAGATGATCGACAAGCACATTTGCCAATCGTACCTTGTCTTTGATTTCCAAGTCAAACTCTTAAAGGAGGAGAACCCATCGTATGAGTCAAGGTTTGGAATCAGATTTCTTCATTAAATGTCTCAAAGTGGCATGATATGTGAAAACGATGACCTTAGTATTGATCAAATAGGGCCGAAATTTTTCCAAGGCAAAGACAATTGCCAAGAACTCCTTTTCGATCATGGACTAATTGACTTGAGCCTCGTCAAGAGTATGCTTTGCATAGTATATGGCATATGGTTTATTGTCCTTTCGCTGACCTAAAATGGCCCCTACAACATAGTCACTTGTATCGCACATTATTTTGAAAGCGGCTCCCAGTCTGGAGCTTGTATTACGGAGGCGGTGATTAATGCCTCTTTTAATTTGTGAAAAGCAATTGGATAAGTGGTTTTATAATCTTTGAAAAGTCTTTTATAAACTGTCGGTAGAAACTTATATGTCTAAGAAAACTTCTCGCACCTTTTACAGAAGTTGATGGGGCCAATTTCTCAGTTACCTCCACTTTTGCTTTGTCAACTTTAATGCCTCTGTTAGAAATAATATGACCAAGGACAACTCCCTCTTGCACCATAAAATGACATTTCTCCTAATTCAAGACCAAATTCACATCTTCACATCTTTGTAAAACTTTAGGTAAGTTATTGAAGCAATGGTCATACGTTGTACCATACACAGAAAAATCATCCATAAAGACTTCCATTATGTCCTCAATAAAATCTGAAAAGACAGTCATCATGCAATGTTGAAATGTGGCAGGGGCATTAGATAACCTAAATGTCATTCGTCTATAAGCATACGTTCCATATGGATGTGTGAAGGTAGTCTTTTCTTGGTCATTTGGATGAATAGGGATTTGAAAGAATCTCGAACATCCATCTAAGTAGTAAAAATATGAGTTTTTTGCTAATCGTTCAAGCATTGGTCAACAAAGGAAAGGGGAAAATGGTCATTACGGGTGGCTTTATTCAATTTTCAATAATCGATACACATGCCACCCTATAATAGTCCTAATAGGAATTAGCTCATTATTCTCATTTTTGACGACAGTCATCCCTCCTTTCTTAGGTACAACATGAATCGGGCTTAACCACGTACTATCTGAGACAGGGTAGATAATGTCGGCTTTAAGCAATTTTAAAATTTCCTTTTAAACCACTTCTTGCATGCTAGGGTTTAATCTTCTTTGGCATTCAATTGACGGCTTATGATCGTCCTTCATTATAATTCGATGCATACACAAGGAAGGATAGATCCCTTTTAGGTCATCCAGGGTGTATCTTATGGCTTTACGATGCTTCCGAAGCACTCTAAAGAAAGAGTCAACCTGGGTAGCATTCAAATTTGCATTCACAATCACAGGATATGTAGATTTTGGTCCCAGGAATTCATACCTCAGTGATGAGGGGAGAGACTTTAACTCTACCTCGGGAACTTTTGCCCAATCCGACGAGGGCTTACTTTCATCTTTTAATAACTCCACCTTTGTAGAGAAAGGCGGAATTGGAGGAGAGGCTTCTAACAATTGAGCACATTCAGCTACTTTAGGATTTTCGTCTTCAGTAGTACTATTATTAAACATCAAGTGCTCAAGTGGATCATTAGAATTAATGTTAGATGCGATTTCTCGTATTAAACTATCAACCTCATCAATCTTATGATATTCATCAGAAATAGAAGGAAACTTAGCATCTCTTAGTAAATTAAACTCCACATGAACATCACCCACATCAAAAGTTAATGTACCATTTTTTACATCGATGCGGTACCCTGCAGTGGCAAAAAATGGCCTCCCTAGAATGATTGGGGTCTGTGTATCCTCTTCCATTTCCAGAATCACAAAGTCCACTAGTACGTCTAAATCCCCTACTTTTATTAGGACACCCTCTAAAATATCCATAGGGTATTTTATAGAACGGTCCGCTAATTGCAAGGAGATAGTAGTTGGTGTTAACTCTTCTAATTCCAGGTTTTCACACAGAGAAAGAGGCATCAAGCTTATGCTTGATCCTAGATTGCACAAAGCACGATTATAGGCACATTCCCTATTAGGCAGGGAATTGAAAAACTTCCGGGATCCTTTAACTTAGCTGGAAGCTTATTTTGAATTGCTACACTGTAGTCTTCAGTCAAAGGTACTGTTTCATGTTGTTCTAGCTTTCTTTTGTTAGATAGAATTTCTTTCAGGAATTGAGCATATAAAGGAATTTGGGTGAAGGCTTTAGTAAACTATATGTTTATATAGAGTTTCTTAAGGATGTCTAAAAGCTTTCTGAATTGCATATCAAGTTTTGCCTTAGCCATCCTTTGAAGAAATGCTAAAGGTGGTACGTAGGGCTTTGCAACATCATCAATTATTTCCTTAGAAGGCCAAGATAGCTCTTTCTCAACATTCTCAACATGCTTATTCCTATCTTGCGAAGATTCATCGTCGGTAATTTCCTTAGGTCCCTTTAGTCGCTTGCCTCCTCATAGAGGCATTGCATTGCAATGCTCCCTTGGGTTAAGCTCAGGTTCACTAGGTAGTCTATCTGAGGGTGTTGATAAAAAAGTAGCTTTCTGGGAAATTTGGGCCTCTAACAACCTATTATGAGTTGCAAGCACATCAACCTTTGAGGGTAATTGCTTAATGTACTAGCCTTGTTTCTATTGTGCCATAAGCATGTTTTCCATCATTAGCTCTAAATTTGACTTTTGGGCATCTGAGAAGGGAATGGGGGTCTTTGAAAACCAGGGGGTACTCTAACATTCATAGGGGGCATATTCACAGCGTTTGGATTCGACCTATAAAAGAGATTCAGGTGATTCTTCCAACCCGGATTATAGGTGTTAGAGTAAGAATCATTGGTCGGTCTCGGGTTAAAATTTTGAACATAATTAACTTCATTAGGGTCTTGGGAAAAAGGACTCCCAATGTGATAGTTCACAGATATATGCTCAATTGAACCACAAATCTCACAAGGGAAAGGGGCACTAGAGTTTATAAAATTAACATTCAGTTGGTCCAGTCTTTTAGTCATAGCATTTACTGTTGTAGAAAGTAAAGTAAAAGGATCAATTTCAAGCTTAACTCCAACCCGCTTGGGTTGGGCTTGTTCAGTCGACCATTGAAAGTTATTAAGCGCCATCTCTTCAATAAGGTTATATGCTTCATCCTCGGTCTTGCTCATCAAAGTTCCTCATGCTACCGCATCAATAGTAGACCTCACAACTTGAGTCGCACCATTATAAAAGGCCTAGATAATCATCCAGCACTGAAGACCATGATGGGGGCACAAACGCAATAAATCTTTGAAACGCTCCCAGGCTTCATAGAGCGTCTCATCCTTTTTGTAGAAAGTTGGTGATTTGATTTCTCAGTTGCTTGGAGGGAAGAATTTAGCGAGGAAAGCTCTTGTCAACTTGTCGTAAGCAGTTATACAACCAGACGGCAAAGAATGTAACCAAGTCCTCACTTTATCCCTTAATGAGAAAGGGAATAAGTGCAGGCAACTCACATCACTAAGACTCCGTTTAACTTTAGCATATTGCACACCTCTAAAAAGACTGAGAGGTGTAGATTCGGGTCTTCCAAAGGAGTTCCTTCGAACTGAGATTATTACACCATAGAAATAAGTGCTGGCTTGAGTTCGAAGTTGTTGGCATCTACAGCAAGCCAAGCTATGCTTGAGACGATTCCTTGGACTTCGGGAGCAACGAAATCACAAAGGGTCCTTCTTTCTTCACCTGTCATGTTTGAATTCCTTCTTGCCTCACGCCTTTGTTCTTTAATCCTTTGCTTCTTCCTCCTTAAATGAAAATTCCTCTCAATCTCTAGATCGAGCTCGTATAAAACCATACATTCGCATAAACTAAGAAAAATTCGTGCAAGTACTTTCACCAACACTACTAGCACAATTAAATAGGAAAAAGAAAAATAACAAGAAAACAAAAGAAAACAAAATAATAAAAATGCTTATTCACGTTCGTAAGACAATACTCAACAACAACAACAACAA
>NCQV01070307.1:23618-47478 GCA_002740545.1 Lophocereus schottii
GTGTAGCATAATTTGAGCATACTATATCACTACCAAAATTTATCAAATTTTCCACGGTAATTTCCCATTGAAACAATACAGTGCAAAATTTACCATCGTTTTCCCATTGTTTTATATTTCCTACTATTTTTCCTCTATTATACTCGCTGTGAAAAATTTCTCACCAAATTTCCACTACATTCCCACCATCAAGTATTTTTATTTGTTTTAATTTTTAAAATCGTGTTTCCTACTAATTTCCCACTCAATTTGTATCTTTCTTAAATTTCGAACCACAAGATATTTTTGCCATTTCCTCCCCCACCTCAAAATCCCACCAGCATAGACTTTTAATTTTTCCTACCCACAGAATTTAAAGCCCAAAAAAAGGAGAAAAATATCATAAATTTGTACCAAAATACGAGCCAGACAGCTCAGTTTGTCAACCCCTTCATTTCGCTAATAAGCTGGCTGAAACCCAAAAACCCTAACCCTAGCTGGTCGCTTGCCGCTAAAATCCTATCTCCCATCGCCTACTACCAGTCACTAGCGTTGTGGTGGGTTGTCATATATCTTTGATTGAGCTGTACCTCGGTCTTGTCTTCAAGTCGACGCCAGTTCTAGTGAGTAATTGACTTTTCCTCTGCTCAACGACATTGCTTCTAGTGACGTTAGAACTTACTCGCTTGTTGAAACTTCTTATCGTCATCCTCCTTCTTCTCTCTTCCCGATGACGATCCACTACACGCGTACTTCTCATCCTCTGTCTCATCTGACCTGTGCTTTGTCTCTCTATAAGTTGTTACATTGTATTCTAATTTTCCTAATTGACATAACTGTGTACATAAGTTCTTGCTGCTGGACCTTCTTGTGTGGTTGAAGATTATTCTTCACATTTTGTTCATCTTGTACTGATGGAGCAAATCTAACATACGAAAGTATGCATTTTGAGGAAGTCAATTGTTGTGTTAGGTTAACTTTGAAGTGATTGGAGGAAAAAGAATTGGCAAATGCTAATTTTGAAGTAATTGTTGAGTTAGATTATCCTTCCTGTATTGGTGACTAAACCTGATGCAGTGAAACGAATCCACCAATTCTCTTTTGAGGTCATTGTTCTATTATTGTGTTAGGTTAACTTGAGGACGATGGGCAAGGGGAAAGCATTGGAGAAGGAGGTTGCTTAAACTCACACACTTAGTATATATTTTCCTAGCTCATAGTTTTAATATCTCATATTTAGGGAAAGAGATGATTTATTCAGTGTGTTGTCATCGAAAAATGAAGTTTAGTAGAGAAGTGTGAAAGACAGTGGGGTATACCACAATTCCAAGTAACTATCACAAGAGAACTAATCAGGAATTATATCCCATATTTGAATTAGATTGCTTTCTTGCATGCTATAGCTGAGATATTGAGCCACATTAGGTCTTATGACATGAATCTGGGAAGTTCTTATTGAAGACTTCCTCAATGGTATTGATTGGTTCAAAGTCACACTAAAAGGCTTTGGTAGCTCTAAGTGAAAGACAAAAGTTCAATTTGAGTGCCTTGACTTATGCTATTATAATCTAGCTTGGTTTTTATGGTAATCTAATGTCAAAGTCAAATTGTCTGACTTTGGAATTCAGTGTCATGCACTTAGAAGAATAGTTTTTCTTGTAGATAAAGCTAAACGATATTTTATAATCATAATATATCATTACTTTCTTATTTTACCCTTAAATCTCGGTAAAAGATTATGTGTAATATGTTATTTAATATTTCTTGAAAAGAATCTTTTACTATACATTGAGTGGATCATATCTTTATGCAATATATTTCATGCCTGAACTGAAATTCATCAAATATTGTCTTGTTTCGGTTAAGGGAACATTCATTAAATCAATCTTTGGTTTCTTTGATAATTATTTTGATTGATTTCACTGAGATCTTTAATGATCAAATCAAGCCCCATTAGGCTTCAATCAGATCCTTGATTTCTTCAATCAAGAGCCATTTTTGGAAGGACCAAGGTTTGAATCAGAGACAATTTAGAATTTGATCTGGGCACATTGAAGATTTAACAATCATTACTCCAACGGTCACAAAGGTTTGAACTCTTTCAAAGGAGCTTAAACTAGTGACAAGACACGAGAATTGACTACATTGTGCATAGTGTGCAAGTGCATTCTTGCTCTAATACTCTCTTTTTTACTCTCTAGTGAGAACTGAATATATAAAAGGGAAGTTTGTAACAACTAATTAGGAGAACTTACTTTGGAAGCTAGGTGTTGAAAGATCAATACTTAATTGCTTAGTTGAGTGTTTATTGAATTCAAGAATGTGTGTAATGTCAGAGTGCTTGGTGTGTACTTCATAAGTGAATAAGAAGTAGAGGTGATTAAATCCTAAGGGAAGAAAAGCCTTAAATAGTGATTAGCCCTATTAGAAGGGTGAGTGTCATAACTGTATCATGTGCTTTGTCCCTATTTCAATTCTGCATTTTATTTCTACTCAAAGTCTTAATAGTGGCATTGGTGACTAACTCTCAAAGTTGCTTGTTGTGACCTTGGCAGCTCAGTCTCAAAGTTCATTGCAATTTCTTTAAGTACTAATTTTTTAAAGTAATTATCTTATTAATTTAGCCCCCTATACGGTGATATAACCTTGAATTTTGGGACCTTCACTCACAACAGATTGTGGGTGGCCTTTATAGGTTAATGACATGAATGTGGCCTAATATCTCAGCTTGGTTTTATGAGCTGTCTTAATATTATTCGTTACTGAAAGATATTAATAATAAGCTGAGATATTAAGCCTCATGAAAGTGAAGAGAAAAAGGTGTCATCTGCGTACATTCGTGAAATCAAGGATATGTACGAGGGAGGGCGGACGTGTGTTAGGACACCGGGAGGGGTCTCTAACGACTTCGCTGTTAGTATGGGCCTACATTAGGGCTCCGCCCTAAGCCTGTTTCTTTTCACTTTAGTTTTGGATGAACTCACTAGAGGAATCCAGGACGAGGTGCCTTGGTGCATGCTATTTGTAGATGACATCGTTCTCATCGATGTGACCAGGCAGGGGGTGAATGACAGGTTGGAGAGTTGGAGGCATATGCTAGAAGCTAGGGGTTTTCAGTTAAGTAGATCAAGAATAGAATACCTCCATTGCTGTTTTAGTGGTAGGATAGAAGAGGAGGGAGAAATCACACTGGATGGGAGGGTGATATCAAAGGTCGCTAAATTTAAGTATTTGGGCTCGATTATCCAGCAAAATGGGGACATTGACGAAGATATTAGCCAGCGGATAAGAGTGGGTTGGCAAAAGTGGAAGTCAGCGTCAGGGGTACTGTGTGATAAGAGAATGCCCCTAGGATTGAAAGGCAAAGTTTATCGGATGGTTGTTAGACCGGCTGTTCTTTATGGATCGGTGTGTTGGCCTCTAAAGAAGACGCAGACCCAAAGGTTGATGGTAGCTGAGATGCGAATGATCAGGTGGATGTATAGTTTTATGAGATTGGACAGAATTAGGAATGAAGCAATCAGGAGCTTAGCTGAAGTGGCCCCCATAGAGAAGAAGATGAGGGAATCGAGGCTCAGATGGTTCGGCCACGTGAAGAGGAGGAGTGTGGCCGCCCCAGTGTGGAGGTGCGAGATGATCGTTCCCCCGGTGGAAAGATAGGGAGGGGTAGACGGAAGAAGAGTCTAGAGGAAGTGATTAGAGAGGACCTGAGAGTAGCCGATCTGACGGAGGATATGGCTCAGGATAGGAGGTTGTGGCGTGATAGGATTAAAGTCTCTGATTATAGGGGACCGGTGGTGTAGGTGGTAGTAGCTTCGGCGGGATGGGGCGGGTAGGGTTTTTGGTGTGCTTGTCTGCAGGTCGTGCTTTTCTGGGATGTGACGGCATCTAGCACCCCTAGTTGGATGAGGTATGTCTCTGCTCCTTGTTTATCTTTGCTCTCCGGCCCTTTTTCTTTTCCTTGGTTTTTGGTTTGCAATCGTTTTCTCTATAAACCCTTTTCAAAAAAGCTATTTTGTGGGTCTTAAGGAATCAACCTCTCTATAGGTAGGAATACTGGTAGGGGTAAGGTTGCCTATAGCTGGATCTCCCCAGACCCCGCGAAAGCGGGACCCACATTGGGAGTTGTTGCTGTTGTTGTTGTATTAAGCCTCATGAAAGTGCTTGGTTTTATAGGTTCCCTTAATATTAAGACAAGATATTAAGCTGCATGAATGCATTTTGTGATATTAAGCCTAACCAAAGGGGATTATAGGTTGGGTTAATAAGTTAATAGAGAATGATGGACACCACCTATGTAGAGACCATTCAACTAGCAAAGAAGAGATTATTAGTGCCAAGGAAGTTAAGGAGATCAATGCATGGTCAGAAACTTCCTGAACTAGCTTGCTATTTTACTGTCTAGTTCATCCGAGAATTATCCTCGTTTTGTCTATCTTTTAAAATAGGTTGATGATGGGGCTAAAGATTTCACCTCCCACTCTCTTTTAGTTTAGGGTGGTAGATTTCAATTAAAATGCGTTTCAAGGCTTTTGGACATCATTAAGTTGGTCAAACAGCAAGTTCAACAAGATGATGCAGCACTGGGCTTAATCCAGCCCTAAGCAAAATGCGAAGGCTTTTGGCTGACCAAATTTGGTCCATATTTTGTTAAACTTTAAGGCATGAATTGGAATCAAAATACAAACAATTTGCCTAGGGTTGAGCTAAAGAGCCCCTTGGAGCTACTATTAACGGGCCAGCGTTTAAGATAATTAACTGGCCGTTTAAGATAATAAACTGGTCGTTTCTCAACCTAGTTTTTGGAGCTCCAACTTGTGCAACTTGCTTGATTATGACTATAAATGATGTATTAAGATGCTTTCTGTGTACAACATCTCATTTGATTAAACAATTAAGCCTAATAAAGTGTCTAAGTGAAATTAGATCTTATGAAGCCCCTTTTGGGCTGATTTGATTTGCTCTATTTCTAGGGATACTACTTTACCATTAAATTTGCATTTTCTATTTGAATGGATGTGAGGAGCACTATAAAAGTCCTTCTTCTTAGTTCAAATGTTAGACCTTTTTATGAATGAAAAATCAAGTTGAAACTCTCTCTTGAAATCCTAGTGCTATACCTTGAGTTTGATATCTCAAGTGGTGAATCTTGGTCTCTTTATCATATTCACGGGGTGATTTCTGTAACCTAAATGATCAAAGGATATGTCCCAAGTGTATAGGCAATAAGAAAGGAGCTTCAATGATTTTAGGGTAGACATTCCTGAGTTTAAAGGACAACTTGATCCAAATCTCTTCTTGGATTGGCTCCTAACTGTTGAAAGGATCTTTGAATACAAAGATGTGTCGGATGATAAGAAGGTAATGCTTGTTACTTTGAAACTTTGAGAGTATGCTTCCATTTGATGGTCTATTATGGTGGCTAAGAGGGCTAGAAATAGGAAAGGGAACATTAATTAAGACTCAGAGAAAGATGAAAGACAAGCTTAACTCTAAATTTCTCCCCTCCCACTACCTCCAAGATAACTACCTTAAGCTTCACCATCTTAAACAACATCCTAAGAGTTATAGAAGAATACACTAGAGACTTTGAACAACTTATCTTAAGCTATGACTTGAGGGAGGATGAACCCTAAACATTGGTGAGGTACTTGAGTGACCTAGATGAACAAATTGCTTATGTTGTTGAACTTCACCCCTATGTCACTCTTGATGAGCTCAGCACACTAGCCTACAAAGTTGAACTCAAAGAAAAGCCAAAGGCAAATGAGTGGCTTCTAAGCTTACCCCTCTGTCTTACTCCTTCTAAAAACCCCCATACATTACTCCCAAATTGATATCAACTCCATACTGTAGGCCTTCGATCATAACCCACAGGCCCCCCCAATGGCTCCTAACCATAAAAAAACCCACGGAGACAAGGAGGCGTTTAAGGTGTTAAGAACTTAGTCACATTGCTTCTAACTATCCTAACAAGAGGTTGTGACTTTAACCGAATTTCGTGCTTCATTTAAGGGGATATAGGAGGAGAAGAAAAGGAGTCGTATTTGAATGATGCTCTTAAGGATGTTGAGGCAGGTCCAAACACCACCCAAAAATTAGTCCAAATAACGACGGAATCAGTGACGGATGACGGAATTTTGAATTTAGCAACGGAATTGGTGACGAAAAAGGGTTGTCGAATTTTTGCTCGTCGCTGCGTACCTGGCGATGGAATTTCACAATTCGATCTCCAGTGGTGACAAACCCAGTGACGGACGCAGTGACAAACCAAATTTTGACGGGTGATGAAAAGACAGGGAAGTTAGTGATGGACTCTTATTTCGTCGTTGGCTTTTGCTTTAAAAAAAAAAGAAAATCTCATATTCTGTTGCTAGTCGGTAGCTAGATTTGTAATTTTTTTAAATAAAAATGCTTGTTTTTTTATCGTGTCCCTTAATATATATATTTAAATCCCTGCAAGAAATTTACAAAGAGTATTAACTCCATGAACATCTAATGGCTTCGAGTATGACTTCATTCGAAACGTTCTCAACAATTTCCAAACCACAAATATGGGGAACATCACATACAAAGCAACACTTGAAACCAATTGTTTTCAATTCATAAACAACAATTCCCAAACAAAGGGTATATATCATAAATCACAAATCATAAATCCCAAACAAATCACAAGTTACTAGTTAATCAAAGTGAATTAAGTAAGAAGAGAAGGAGAAGCAAGCACCAAGAGGAGGGGAATAGATTAAGCAGTTAGTCATTGTTAAAGGAGAAGCAAGCAAGCACCAAGAAGAAGAGGGAAAAGCAGGGAGAAGCAAGCACTAAGGGCACCAAGCCATGTACTCCATAAAGAACCAATGAGGAGAACCACCAACTAGGAGAAAACCGCAATGGACTCAATCATTGAGGTGAGGATCATCATCTTCTTGATCCTCAGCCTCATCCTCATCCTCATCTCATTATGTTGTGGCTGTTAAGGAATGGGTGGTTGAGATCCCAAGCTAGAAGCTTGTTGCATTTGAAAAAATGCTTACAATCGCTGATCGATGCTCATCATTTGCCGGCTCAGTTGCTGGTTGCTTTGGGTGAGCAGTCTGTGGGATTTCTCCAGATTCTTACACTTCTCCATAAGCAACCAGTAACTTTCAACTTGTGAAGTTAGCTCACCTCCCAAGTTGGTTACTGCACCCCTTAAATCATTTAGCTCTTGTTGGGATGACATGTAACCCGTACCTACTGACAACCATTTATGTGAAGTACCTAACATTAGTATATCAATTAAATAAACTTATCGTATAACAATATTCATTGAAATTTTAACATTGAAACTGTACCGACTCGCTGAATGGGACTGAAGTGACAGGATTTTCTAATGTTGACAGTCTCATCGCCAATGCCATAAATACGGTCTTTTTTGTTCTTATACGTCTTCACCCACAACTCATTTGGATTTGGAAGTGGTTGGGATGGATTTTGATAAGTGCCATCTTAGACCTCTTGGGAGTTGATAACGTTTTAAAATTCGTGTTCAAAGGATTCCTATAATATTACAACATATGCAAAAAATCATATAGGTTATAGTTGATGAAATTAAAGTGTATGAGTCCAGATTGATCTGCTAATAAAGATTAATAATTGAGAATAGCTTATATATGTTGTTTGTGATTTCTTGTCAACCGAAGGGACATCTTCTTTGCCATGCAGTTTGTGAGTGTACCTGAATAATTCAACAATTGTGGGATCCGTTCCAAATTCTTCCCTCTCCGTGCCAAACAAAATTATGTGAAATATCCACCAAACCACATTCAAAGTGGCATAGAGCATTAAATTAAAGAAAAACATAGCAAAGTTCAATACCAAACACCTCCTAAGCTCATGCATAGGGATCGAGCTATAGTGTAGAGATAGGCAACCAATTTTTGGAGTACCTAATCGGTTCTTTTGGGCTGTTTCATGCAATTTCTTGTAAGCTTCGTTTGCCTATTATTGTTGGAGTCCCTCCCATTGAGCATCACCGAGCAAAACAGGCTTCTTGTTACGCTTCCTTACATTGCCAAGGAAGTCTCTGAGGCGTGCATTGCCTATACTTTCAATTTTTTTCTTATACGGTCCTCATTGATCAGATCCCAAGTAAACCACTTTTACAATTATGAACACAACAAACACATCAAATAATACAATAGTAATTTATTATGGTCACTCAAAGTGTTAATATATAGTGACTTTAGTTACCTTGAACTCTCCAAACCACAAATCTCATACAGGTTTGGGCACTTTACCCCAAGTTGGCCAATCTCCGCCTTGTTTGCTTTGTAATATGAAAGAAATCCTACTAACAGTGCCATCATTAGGGAGAAACCTAATTGAACAAAACACATCCAATTTATTAGTTGTTAAGTAAAATACTTGAAGTATATAATATATAACAATTGAAGACTTATCCGTTACCATCTGGCTCAATCCATGTCTTTGTTCGAGTGCTCCCATCACTAGATTGTGCTTCACTTTCTCGAGTTGCAATGTTTTTTCGGAGTGGTTTGTGTTAAGATCAATGGGTTGGGAAGTAGGCTACATAGTGTTGATAAAAGGGGGGTTTGGAGGAATGATATAAGTAAATTGGCCGTATATGGATGTCTGGTTGGGAATGTACAGGATCTGATGATGGAAAGCCCAAAATGGGGAGGGATTGGTCCTGAAGGACCTGGTATATAACCAGCCATTGTTGCTTCTAACTGAACTAGAGTCTGACGTACCTGGGGGTGATTCATCAGCGTCCATGGCAGTGGAATCTACGGTGGAGTTCCTATTTCCTCGTCCTCTACCTCGAATGGAGGACTTACCTCGTTGGGAACTGGAATCCATACCTGAAATAGTTGACAACAAATACAAGCATAAATCTATAACAATTGCACATATCAACCGTTTGCTCAGACATCATAATAGTTAGCTAACAAATATTTTGAAAATTCATTCATACAATAAAAATCACAACTAATAGTTTTCCAAGTAAGTTCTCAAATACATAACAATGCATAAGCACTCAATCATTTGCATCATATTGCTAAGGTTCTACTTCCCCATGATCTATCCAAAACCAATACCCTTTTACAAAACCCTTATACATAAGGTGCATCTCGATTTCATCGGGTGTTAAGTAGACCCTATTTTTGCACTTAGTACAAGGATATCTATACTCTCTCTCATTCGCAAACTCTGTCTGCCTACGTGCAAATTCATCGAATTGATTTACTCTATTTAAAAATTCTTGTGTATAGCCACTACGATCAGGCAATAATATATTATATATCTACCTACGATGTGGAGGACCATTCATATTCTGCTTAAACAACAATAATTACATAAGTTATTGATAGGAATTAATTTTAATTTAAATAATAATTATTACATAAATTACTCTATTATATATTACATATGTTTATCTATAAATTTTTAAAAATATACTTATATTCTTACGAATTTCAAAAACTAATAATTTATCCAAACTTGAGTATTTTATTCCACCAACATATCAAATTTGAACTTAAAATTACCAAACCTAGGCCTATATTACATTGGGCAAAATCTTGAAACAAATTAGAGTTACAACTTCATACAAACATCACATTTCAACAAAATTATAAACTAAAGCATTTCATTCTACCAACATATCAAATTTTAACTTCACATTACTAAACCTAAACCTCAAATTGCATTGAGCAAATTCTTCAAACAAATTAGATTAATAAGCTCACAACCACATTTCAACAACATTATCAACTAAAGCATTTCATGCCACCAACATATCAAATTTTAACTTCAAATTACCAAACCAAATCCTAAATCGCATTTAGCAAAATCTTGAAACAAATTAGAGCTATAACCTCACACAAATGCCACATTGTAACATAAATATGAACTAACTATGAAATTCTAACAATGTAATACAAAAATTTGTAGAAATTAGAACTAGTTTAGTTGAGAAAATTTACCTCAAAAATGCTTAAAACAACTGGCTCAGGGGGCATGGCAACGGCGGGGGAAGGCGGTGGCCGGTGGCAACGGCAGGGGAGGAAGCCAGGGGCCGATCGGTGACGTGGGCGGTGGTGGAACGGCAGCGATTTCGCCTATCTCTCTCTCTTCAAACGGTCGGGGGTGTCAAATGAATTCCATACCAGATTTGGATTCATTTAAGTGGGGCGGCGACAGAATTGGCGATGGAAATTCCGTTGTTAGCCCCAATTTTTATAAAAATTTCAAATTTTACATGGCGATAAAACTTCCATTGCCATATTGAAATTAAATTAATTTTTTATTAATGTGGCAATGATATTCTGTCGCTAGTATTGAACTTTGGTGACGAATTCAGCTTTCCATCGCCAGGTCCATCGCAGAATCTAAATTTTTCCTAATACAAATTATTCGTCGCCATTTCCATCGTTATATTTGTCTGTTGTTTAATTCTGTCGTTATTTTGTACTTTTTTAGTAGTGAAATGAAGGAGAGTTGCTTTTGATTAGGAGAGCTTTGAGTGGCTTAGCTACTCAAGAACACCTTCAGTAAAGGGAAGCCATCTTTCACATTAGGCAATGAGGATGGATCCCCGAGCTCCCAAGATCAATATGACAAGAAAAACAATCACACCAAAAGGATTCTTCTCTTAGGTCGAATCTTAATCAGTCGATAAGATTGTGAGGTTTGTGCTCAAGGTAAGATACTAATGATAGTTTAATTACTTTTTAGTGAGTTCCTCTCCTAAAGACTCTCAGCTACTAAAGAAGAATTCTAAAGAAAAGACTCTACTTACCACTCATAATTAAAGAGAAAAATATATAGAGATTTTATTCAGAAAAAATTGCAATTTGTTTTTCCATTCATAATTCAACTCAAGCTGAGTTTACATAGAGGTATTAGGGTTTATAAATACCTGAAAGGGGGATTATCTGTTGCAATAGTGGGGCAAGTGTACCAATAGGAGGTTACAAATTATCCTATGAAAATAAATCAAATTACAACCAAGTGAGCTATATATTTTTAGGATTCATCTCCCTCCTTGTAGGATACTTCTACAAGGCTCTATACCTCCAATAAGGGCCCTGCCACTTAGAAAATCTTTCTTGGTATGTGTAAAATAATCCCATGCTAATTAATCTGCAAGATAACAATTGTACCATCCTCAATTAAGGGTAAATTTCAGATTGCTCCAAAAATGAAATTTTATGCATGCTCCTCATATTTGAGCCCTTTCTCCTATTATTGAAATCCAATGCCAAATTTTAGCTTATGAGACCAAAATAGACATATTAGAAAATCAAAAAAACTTGGGCTCGCTTCTTTTGGGCTTTGTTAGATGAGATTTTAACCATACCCAAATTCAGTAAATGTTTCGATAAAAATATTGCATGAGTTGTTGCTGTTTATCACTTTTGGGAATTAAAACGTTGTCTAACTCAATTTTATTGGATAATCCTAAATTCAACTTTCTAAACTTACGAACAAAGCATAAATTGCCCTAATTAGACATCGTTTGGATAGTGAGAAACGAATCCAAAACCCAGTGAAATGCTAGAGTGGTGGCCATCTTGACAAAGGAAAGTTTGCTTGGACATTGATGTGGATGAGGGTGTAGCCAAGAGTTGGGTTAGAACTTGCTATGCATCAGCCTCCCGCTCTTGAAAAGGATTTTCCCTCAAATGCCCAAAGTCATCCTCCACATAAGAAGCTAAGTCACTTACATTGAAAGTGGCACTCACATGTGTGTCTGTCGGTAACTCCAATTTGTACGCATAGTCCCGAATCCTTTAAAGCCCTTGAAATAGCCTTTCCTCGAGCCATTATTTTGTTTTGCCTTCTATAAGAGAATCTGTCCTTCCTTAGGTTTAATCAAACCAAATCTCCTAGGTTGAAAACCATGGGCTTTTTATGCTTGTATGCTTTAGCCTTGTAAGAGGCGTTGACTTTCTTTATTGAAGAGCGAATTAGCTTCTTCATTTCCTTAGCTCTCTCGTGGGCCTCAAAGCTAACTATATGCTCAGTGGGAAGAGGGATAAGGTCTATTGGAATAAGAGGATTAACTTCATAATAAGTTTCGAAGCGAGAGTGGGATGTAGCATAAGTAGGAGCCCAGTTATAAGCAAACCTGGCAAGAGGAAGCTTTAAATCCCATTCTTTGATGCTTTTGCTCACCAATCCCCTAAGAAGAGTAGATAGAGTCTGGTTGGCAACCTCCATTTGCCCATCAGTTTAAGGGTGACAAGTACTGCTAAATAAAAGCTTGGTTCCTAAGAGTCTTGATAAACATCTCCAAAAAGGGGAAAGGAATTTGATGTCTCTATCGGAGACAAAACCCCTTGGTACACCATGTAGCTTGATGTCCTCCTTGAAGTATAGATGAGCACTATGAGAAGCATTATCACTCTTATGACATAGAATAAAGTGGGCCATCTTAGAAAGTTGGTCAACCACGACTATGATTAAGTCATACCCTTTTTGGGCTCTAGGCAAACCTAAAATGAAATCCATGCAAACATCTTCCCATGGACTATTTAGTCCTGGAAGAGGAGTGTACAACCCTTGATGGAAGGTAATCTTGGCCTTATGACATATGGTACATTTGGAAATAACTTTATGGATATTATTTGCCATCTAAGACCAATAAAAGTGCTGCTTTATGATCTCAATTGTTTTGTTGATGCCGAAATGACCTCTTAATGCACCACCACAAGCTTCTCTCACAAGTAACTTGTTTAGTGATCCCCTAGGAGCATATAGCTCATTGTGCTTGAAGAGAAACCCATTTTTTAAGGCATAATAGTCATGATCCTTGGGGTTTGCAACAACTCCCTAGAAATCTTCATCTTCCTTACCAAGTTCTTAGATGGTGTAAAATCCTATAATTTTGGCCTCTAGAGTAGAAAGAAGAGTGTATCTTCTTGAGAGTGCATCGGCCAACACATTTTCATTGTCATCTTTGTGTTTGCAAGTGAAAGAAAATGATTGCAGAAATTCCACCCACTTGGCATGCCTTGAATTGATCTTGGCTTACCAATGGACAAAAGACAAGGCATTATAATCTGAATGTAGCACAAAGGGCTTTGGTTTGAGACAATGACTTCAATAGGTAAGAGCCTGAATGATGGCATAAAACTTTTTATCATAAGTGCAGTTGAGTTTGAAGCCATTCAACTTCTCGCTAAAGTAGGCCTACTGCCATTTGGCTAGGGTGAGGATCACCCCAATGTCAACGTCGCTATCATCACATTCAACTTCAAAAAAAAGATCAAAGTTGAGAAGAGCCAAGATCAGGGCCAAACATACTAATTCCTTCATTGTTTCAAAGGCCCTTTGGGCGGCCTTTGTCCATTCAAAGCTTCACTTCTTCATTTATTCGACTAAGGGAGCCATAATGGAAAGCCTTTGATGCACCAGTGGTAGAAAGAGGCCAACCGATGGAGGCTTCAAACTTTTGTGATAGAGGTGGGAGGAGGCTAACTCTTGATAGCCTCAACCTTAGACTCATCAAGTTGAATTCCTCCTCAGGCACAACATAGCCAAGAAAGACAACGTGAGGAGTCAATATTTTACACTTCTCAAGTTTGGCATACAACTTTTGTTGCCTCAACACGTGGAACACTTGAGAGAGGTGTTCCACATAAGACGCCTCATCATGACTATACACCAAGATATAATCAAAATAAACCACATCAAATTTCCTAATGAATGATCTTAAGACCTTATTCATGAGCCTCTTGAAAGTACTAGTAGCATTAGATAGACCAAAAGGCAACATAAGCCATTCATAACCCATACTTGTTCTTAAAAGCGGTCTTCCATTCATCGACTTCTTTCATCCTAATTTGGTAATAACCACGTTGGAGATTAATTTTAGAAAAGGCCTTGAAACCATGTAACTCATCAAGTATATCATCTAATTAAGGAATAGAAAATTGGTACTTGTTATTTATGCCCCTAGAATCAACACACATACGCCAAGTCTCATATTTATTAGGTACTAATAGACCGGAAACTGAGTAAGGACTCAAGCCCACTCTAATGTACCCACGGTCTAGTAACTTTTAGACTTGTCTTTGTAGTTCTTTTGAGCCACTAGGATTGCATTGATAGGCCCACTTTTTTGGCAAAGGAACACCTAGTGGGAGATCAATTTGGTGCTCAATTTTTCTCAAAGGAGGGAGCCCCGAGGGTAAATCATTGGAAAATACATCCACAACCTCTCTCAAAAATAATTGAGCCGGGGCATGCATTGGTTCCACTCTATCACATGTGTTTGATTTTACCACAAGTAAGGCAAATAAAGGCTTGCTCTTACTAATGACTCTTTTCACTCGTGTTTCACTCATAAATAGGCTTTTTCACTTCCCTTCCCTAGTTTAGATTTGAGGGGTTTAGGTGCACGTGCCGGTGTCAAAGTAAAATTATGATCCTTGTGTTTAAGTGCATATGTATTGGCATTCCTACCATGAATCATATGATTATCAAATAGCCAAGGCCTACCAAGTAACAAATGACATGCATCCATAGGAAGGACATCATGTATTACCTCACAATAATATGAACCAACCACAAATGAAATAAAAGCTTGCTTAGAAACGATTACCTCACTTCCTTGATTGAGTCATTAGAGAGAATACGGGATAGGATGCACCTTAGTTGGTAACTGAAGCTTGTTAATGAATTTTATAGAAACTACATTGGTGTAACTTCCTCTATTAATAATGAGTTCACACACCTTGCTTCCCATAGTACACCCAGTATTAAAGATCTCCTCCCTTTGGGTTGGTTCACAGGGAGCCTCTGGGACATGGAGTGCTCTTCGAATTACTAAGAGTTCACCCATATTCTAAGTGCTCAAAGTTTGGTCCCCATCCTTAGCTTCCTACTTACTAGCTGCTTCCTCAATAGCTTGGATTTCTTCTACTTCTCGAATTTCCAAGAGTTCACCCACATCCGAAGTGATATGGGGAAAGGAAACTAAAGCTTAATTTAAATAGATTGATTTAATAAACTAGAATTCTAATTAATTAATTAAAAGAAACTAATCCAATTAGAACTCTACTTAACCAGATGCGAAAAGTTATTTAATAAGCCTAATTAAAACAGGACTTAATAAAGCAAAAAAAGAAATTTTAATCAAGAACCCAATCAGGTTCCTTCCATGGGGAACTCAACCAGGTTCTGCTTGAGACTGGCCTATTGGGCTAGTCTCTTCCATGCAGATCTCCTTATTTCGTTGTCTCTTCCACACAAGTCTTCTTATTTCATTACTAGACTCTTTTTTTGAAGTTTACTACTCTTTTGGGTGCCCCAAAGTGCAAGTTGGGGTGTTATTTTTGTCATCAGGCTATTAAAATATGATGCCATTTTTAGGCATCTATAGTTAGCCCCCACTTTGGCCAAGCCAAAGTATGACAAAGGTTAAAGTAATGATCTTTACTTGTATTTGTTAGTATGGCTATATAATCTAAGTGTTAAAGAATGCAAGCCTGGCCGCTGAGTGTTCTAAGACTTGGCGTTCACCAACTTTTGCTGTAATAGTGACCAATGACGTAGGAATCCAAGCCTAACTGCTGAAGGTCATGAGACTTGGGGCTGGCCAACTTTCACTGCTATGGTGGCTAATGATATCCCCTGGTGCGAGGAGTTAGCAGTTCTTAAATTTTGACCTTTCGCTGGCCTAGCGAACCTTTAGCTGGTTTGTCTAGTTTCTTTATCGATGCAGTAGCCTACCTTTTTCACCAGTCTAATGGGTTTTCTTATTGTCAGATTGGTGGACCTTTTGCTATGTCCAGGAGACCTATGATGAATATATCCTTTTGCCGGTTCATTGGGTTTCCTTATCGTTGGAGCAACAAGCCTTTTGCCAGTCTAACAGACTTTTCATCGGTCTAGCAAACCTTGATGGTGAAATATCCTACTGTGCCAAGTCAGTGGTGTTGAAATGCCTTATTGTCTTAGGAGCCAGCGACATCCCGTTGTGTTGGGAGCCAGTGGTAAACCTTAGTGGTGTGGATGCCTGAAGGTCATTGGCCACATGCCTGAGAAGTTGATGGCACCTGAGCCCAATGACCTGCGGACAGATCCCACAGAGATCAAATGTAATCTAGTGAGCTTTGACTTGCTATAGAAGGCTAAGCAATAAATTTTGATGAGTTGTCTCAATTATCGCTATTTAACCATCGGGAAATTCAATCAAATTTAAAATATCTAGGGAATTATTTCACCTAGTAAAGAGTTGGATCGTTCGACTTAAATATGCACTTTATCTAGAATTAGATGATTCAAATGAGCACAATTGGGCTAAAATTCAGTCTTACCTTTCGAAACAAACTGAATTGCCTAGACTAATCCAGTTAAGATTCTTTTAAGTGTCCTTGGTTTTTGTCTTGGTTATAGATTTTTGATTGTTAGGATTTCCTCTCAACAAACTACTCTCCTTCAAGAATCTTTAAATTAAGCCCTAACTTGTTGTTCTAATAGTGAGTTTCTCCTTTCAGTACTTCATTCAACTAGCTAGTATAGGCAAGCAAATTTGGCCAAAAATTTGCTTACAGCTGTTCATCCACAAGATGGAATTCAATCATATTAATTTAGATTAACCATAAATATTGAAAATCAAAGATCCAACATCAACATTTTGCATAACAAGTCCCTAGATTAAGTAAAACTACCCGCACATAATTGAAATTAATAACATCTAAACAAGAGTTTAAGAAGAGATTAGAAGGAAAGAAAGCTTAGCAACAATGGTGGTCATCATTTGCTTCCCACTCTCCAAGCCTTCAAGTGCCAATCTTCCACTTCAATTCCTCCTCTTACTCTAAAGAAAACTTAAAAATCCTAAAGCTAATAATAAAAATGAGATAGAAATGAGTGATAGATATCCTGGCTCTCATCCCTTTGTAGCCGAAAAACCCCATTTAAGTATGAACTTGGTCATCCTCAGCCACAAGATGAAGGAAAATGATAAGCAGTTTCAAGCTCACCACAGACCGTGGCCCTTACCACACAGTGTCCGTGGTTGGCTCTGTGTCAAAATTCTCCGGTTCTTCTTTCTTCTACATGGGCATGATGACATGGGGGCATTCATGGGGAGTTAAAACATATTCAATTGGGTTCAAAGTAATGGAAAAAAGATTCAAAAACCTACAAAACATAGAAAAGACCCATACCATGTGTAAAACAGGAATAAAAGTGTAAATTATAGCATGAAGTTCATAATTCTCCCTAAAAATATAGCAAAATAACCCCAAAATAAAGTGTACTCTAAGCATTTATCATAAGCTGACTACAATACCAAAAGAGAGAGGTTTTATATGACCTTTGCTCTTATAATCCAATGGCTAAGTTACAAAAACAAGAAATAAGATGCTAATTACATCATCCTTGGGGATTACAAGTCGATTTGAAAATAAATCATGGAGCTATTGACACCTATTCTGGTCATTCAAATAATCAGATGAGGTGTCACTCACGCTAGCATAAGTGGTTTGGTTTACACTCTCAAAATGTCCATTAAGGCCCTGTTCGTTTTGTGGTTTAATGGACCCTTCCTACTCCCACCCACTCCCACCCACTTTTTCTCCCCTCTTCCCACATCTTTCCACACTTTAAAAAAAAAAATAAAATACCACCACTTCCTACTCCTTCCCATTCCCACCTACTCTCACCCACTCCTGCTCACTCATAAATATAACTGCTATTATCTATATTTTGAAAATTTCTATAATTTATGTAATTGTGTGTACGAATAGTCTTATAATAATTATGAAAAGTTTTATTTATTTTTCGGATACTATGAAAATATTTGTTAGTCGTACCGAAAGTTGCAAATGATATAATTTTTGTTATATATATTGAAGAAATAATAATTGTTTTCTGCGTTGTTAAGCAAATGTTAGTTATTTATGACTTGTTGATATTTTGGGTTTGATTCTGTATATGGAAGATATGCTTAATTTTTTTTTTTTGGCCATTGGTTACGAAATATTTGTTATAGGTTACTAAAGCATGGATGGTTGAAGTACGTTGGACTTGGTTGAAGTGGATTAAATGTTTTTCTGTATAATGGATAGAATTTTGTTGAAATAGTGGAAAGTGTGTTGAAGTGGATTGAAGTGGATTGAAATTGATTAAAGTTGGTATTTGTTTATTGAAGTTCATGAAATGGGTTGAAATTAGTTAAAGTTGGCCGAAATGGGTTGAAGTTGGCTGAAATGGGTTGAAGTTAATTAAAGTAGGTTGAATTTTTTTGGTATGATGGGTAGAAGTTGGTTAAAATAGTAGGAAGTGGATTGAAGTTAGTCGAAGTTGGTTGAAGTGGGTTAAAGTTGATATTTTTTTATTGAATTTCGTGAAGTTGGTTGAAGTGGGTTGAAATTGATTGAAGTAGGTTGAAGTGGATTAATTTTTTTTTTTTGGGTATGATGGGTAAAAGTTGATAAAATAGCGGAAAGTAGGTTAAAGTAGATTGAAGTGAGTTGAAATTGATTGAAGTGAGTTAAAGTAGGTTGAAGTTGGCATTTTTGTATTGAATCTCATGAAGTGGATTGATGTGAGTTGACATAGGTTGAAATTAGTTGAGGTTTGTAAATTTGGATTTGCCAACGAAAAGTACAGGGCCTGAACATATCTCTATTTTTTTCGTTGTTCGTATTTGGCTAATATATGGAAAAAAAATATATGCGTAATTTGTTTTACGAATAATGAAAATTACAATTTTTTGGGTAACAACAGCCACGAAACAATATTTTGTACTCTAGTCAACACAAAAAAAAAAAAATATTTTTTTCAGTCTAAAAATTTTTTATCATCGGTAATTACTATCACAAATAAAAGATTATTTTAAAAAATAATATACGTAACTTACATCAACTATCCTACTTCATTCAACTCCTTCCCATTCCTTCCCACTTCTTCCCACTCGTTCTCACTCCTACATATAACAAACAACTCCTACCCATTTCCACTCGCTTCTTTCTCCCCTTTCTCACTCACACCCATTCCACACCTGCAATTTTCCAAAAAAAAGAACAGAGGCTTAAGTAGGTTAAAATGCAACTTACAGCTTGATTAGAACCCTTAATGATCACCCCGGGCAGTGAGTACAATAGCTGGATGATAGGATTTTTTTTTTCAATCTTCTACTGGATAAAAGCAGCCCTTGATGGATCTAACTGCCATCTTCTACGAGCTCATTTGATAAATATTTTAGCTCATTTTCAAGGCTTGAAAGCACGTGACAAATGCATACCAAGAAGCTTTTGACTTTCCCTCCAAAACTGGATTGTGCTGAATTGCAGCCTACAATGCATTGCCTGGATTTTGGACTTAATTGATTGACCTCCCATGCTCCAAAATTGTTGAAACTTGTGTTACTAGTTCAAGGAAAATTTGGATTAAGGGTCAAGGTGACTAATAGACCCCCTAAACTCATGATCAACGTTGATCATGGTCACAAAATCTGGTCAGAAACTGGTTCAACTAGAGTTGGAAAAACCTGCATGTTGGAGGTGTTCCCTGACTAATGTCATGACTCCCTTGATCTCTTTTGAACTTGAATATCTCCTCAAGTTCAGTGAAGTCTTTGGTGACTCGGGCTCCATCAACTTTTGATAGGGAAGCTTCGAAGCAGTTTAATTAGTTGCACGCTAATTTTACTCCTAAGCCTTGTAATGTTAGACTAGGTTTATGTGTAAGTGATTTTACTTAATTTTCTTAAACTTCTTAGAGTTACTCATGTTGGCCAGTCATTGTCACCCCATATAATCTTCCTCCAAAGATGTGTATGACAACACCTTACATATTTTTACGTTGCATAATTTCAGATCCTAAAAACCCTAAGGGTAAAAATGATGTGTATTTATAACCCTTGCTTGACGAATTGAAAACTCTATAGGATGATGTGTTGACATATAACATCTCAAAAGACAAAAGTTTCAAATGATAGTTGCATTGGTTTAGACAATCAACGACTTTCCTACATATGGTATGTTGTCTGGGTGGAATACTCATGGAAAGTTGGCATGTCCAATATGTATACACAAGTTTCAAATGCTTGACAAGTGAACAAGTATGGAACATGTCTTGCAATTGGCTACTATGCTTAAGAATGTTGAATTTGTCGTGAAGGAGTTTGGTGAAAAGCATAATTAGACCCAACAAGAGTATCTTTTAAGAGTTGCCTTATTGGAAGACTAATGTATTGCATCATAACCTTGATGTCACGCACATTGAGAAAAATTTCTTTGACAATATCTTCAACGCTATCATGGATGTTAAGGGTAAAATGAAAGATAATGTGATAGCAAGGATGGACTTATTAGAGCATTGTCAACGAGCATAGTTGGACTTTTGTGTCAATACTAATGGCAAAGTTGTCAACCCAAAAGGAAACTTTATCTTTACTCTAGAGCAGAAAAGAGTTGTAGTGAATGAGTACAACAGTTGATAATGTTAAATAGATATGCTTCTCACATGTCTGGTCGAATTGATATGGCAATGCTGCATTATTGGGATGAAAAGTCATGATTGTTATGTGTTATCGGAGTCTATACTTCTGACTGCCTTCAATGCATAACTCGAGTACGCATGGAAACCTTTCACTGAATTGAGTCAGGTTTTAAAGATTTATGCTCAACTATTTTACAGAGGGGAAGCGGCTGGAAATGGAGCAAAATATTGCTGTAATCCTTTGTGAATTAAAATGTATATTTCCTCCTGACTTTTTTAATGTAATGGAGCATTTGCCCATTCATTTGCCGAAATAAGCACTTATTGGAGGTCTCGTTCAGTATTAGTGGATGTATCTTTTTGAGAGGTACTTAGGATTTTGTCTTATGCTTATATGATTACATTTTTGGTGAAGAATAAAGCTTATGTTGAAGGCTCCATATGTGAGGCGTATTTATAGATCAAGACTACTTATTTTTGTTCATATTATTTTAGGTCCATGTACAGTGTATGATAACTAGGTTTAGACGAAAAGAATACGAGCTCCATGATGAATCATTTTAGCCAACATTATTTATTTTTTGAACTATAAGGTCATCCTGCAGGGAAGCCAGGAAAGCAGTATTTAAATGAGCTAGAATACAAGACCGCCCACTAGCATATCTTGTTAAATTGCGCAGAGATTGAACCTTATATAGAGTAAGTGACCCAACATTATGAAAGTTCATCAAGAAACTATTTACCTATAGTTTTAGAAACTTCCATCTACATTAATCATATAAATTAAAATGCTGGTTCTTTAAACAACAAAAATGAGGCTATGCATGAGGTTGTCGATGGGATGATTGCAAATGAATTTATACCAGGGTTTAGGGATAATGTAAGTTTCCCGTATGACAAATAATAATAGTTCATTGAACAAAGTAGTGCTTTTAATATGAATTATTATTGTACAAATTAACTTTGTGATTTCTCTTGTAATATAGGTTCATCCAGGGGATGGGAAGTACTATCCTTACTTATACCTAGTAGCCATGGGCCCTAAATAAGTTGTGGCTACCTATCACATTTACTTTGATGATGGTTACAAGCTTCATCCTCATGAATAGAGCGAGGGGAGAACTACAATGAATTGTGGAGTCTGTGTCATGGGGATAGGAGAAGGGGCTTATAAAAATGAATATTATGACATCATTAGAGAGATGATTGAAGTTGCATTACCAGGAGAACCTTTTAATAGATGTGTGTGGTTCAACTGTGAGTGGTTTGATCTGACTTTTAATCATGGTGTGAGAGTACAAAGGTCATATTGAATAGTTAAGATCCAGCATGATAGATTATATAGAAAATATGATTCATTCATATTAGCTAATGCTGCAACCCAAGTGCATTATATGCCTTATCCTCTAAAAACAAGGGGCAAAACACCTTGGTGAAGTAAACCAAGATTTAGAGTCGACAATCAATACATGTTGTCAGTTGCATAATAAAAGGACAACATGTCTAATGTGAAGGCTACACTAGATAATGATGTATGCATTCGAAACTTGCAAGATGATGTTAGATTCTATGAAGATGTAGATATGAACATACTTGATATAATTTAGGCAACAGAGGGGGAGGATGGGGAGAAGGAGGAGGAAGAGGAGGGGAGGACGAGGAAAACTTTGATGATTTCATTTGTGATGAAGACGAGGATTCGGAATTCGATGGCATGTGTTTACATGGTAGTGAAGAAGAAGATGATCTCGATTCAGATGATGAATAGCCAGGGTTGGTTGAATTATATAGGCCCTGTTTGGCAATCAGCTGTTAGCTGATTGCATTAGCTGTTAGCTGTTAGCTAATTGTATTAGCTATTTGACTTAGCAGATTATAGTATTGTGAAAAAAGTGTTTGATAAGTTAGCTGTTTATAACAAAGCTATTTGATAAAATTTCACTTATGCCTATTACTCAATTTCATTATTTTCAAACAAAATAATTTTTCATTGGATATTTATTTTTCTTTTTGATACGAATTATGAATTAAGACTTAAGTAATATATAAAATTACATTTATACTTTTTCCTAATTTTAGTACTTATTATCAAAATATATTTTTTATGTTAAATGGTTTCTTTTTTAATAGCAATTGAAATTATGTGATATAAAAAATATTTATATATCATGTAAGACTAACTAACATAAATTATTTGTTAAATTAAATAAGTATTAAAATTAAAAGTATTATCTTCAACATCATGACCATCCACAACTCTTGTCCCAAAAAAGAAAAAAATAAATTGAAAAATTTAAAACATAAGCATCCAACATTCGGGAATATCATTTGTGAATGACATGTAATATAAATTTGTCCAAATTATAAGGTTAACACGGTCGTTATAATAGTAAATATCAAAAAGCTATTTGAAAAAGTTATCCCAAAGAGCTTTTTGTAAAAAAGCTTTTTGGGTATAGAAAGTTAATCTAAAAGCTAATCAACCAAACACCCCAAAGAGCTTTTTGAACAGAGTCAAACAGCTAATATTTCCAAAAAGTTATTTTTGCATCCAAAAAGCTCTTTGCCAAACATGACCATATTTAAGTTTTTTTGTAATTTGTGTTGTCTTATTTCCTTGAATTGTTATCTATCTTATTTTGTACGTGACCATCTATGGCCTTTGATGCCTTTTTGAAAAATATTTTATGCTTATATTTAATTTATTTAGCATAAATATAATTAGTGAAACTATCTATGTGAATAAGTTTGCATAATGTCAGGTACAAGCTCTGGAAAGGTGATTGTAGACTTATTCATCCAGTGAATTCTAGACCAAACCCTTCAAAGCCCACACCAAACCCAATCGTAGTCGTAGCCGTGATCCTTAATCATGCTTCCTACCTCCTTAATTCACATACCAGCCCTTTCTCATCCCCAAGGATTCAAACTCCGGCTTTTAATTTTGATGAGTCACCAGAAGCTAATGTGGATGCTCCTTGTAACATTTCTTCGACTGCATAACTTGAAAATTCCCCAAATCCTGATCCTTCTATACAAATGAACATTGCAAGAAGGGGGAAAATTCAAATTTGGTCAAATGGTAATGGGTAAGATCATCCTATCACTCTACTTTACTTTAGGTAGTTACTACCATGAGGGACACATTACCTCTAGTGTGTGTATTTATTAATAGATTGCTTTGTTTGGAATACCACACAAAAGTAGTTCGAAAAATCACCTAAATCTGCGAGGGAAAATTTGATGCTGCATATTCTTCATGGGGTAAGATTCCTCAATCAATTCACGGTATGTGGTTCAATAAACTCAAGGTAAATACTTAATTTATTTTTGCTTTTAACACAAGCGTAATTGCATTTGCCTCCTGCCAAATACTCACTATTTTTCCACATACAATTAGGCTTAATTATGTCCT
>NCQV01070309.1:6680-19504 GCA_002740545.1 Lophocereus schottii
CAAAGGAAAATTAAGAAATAATTTCTAGCTTGTTGAGATACTCCGCATCAATAGGGAAATGAATCTAAGAAGGGAAGATAAAGAAAATTTTATAAGAAAAACAGCTTTAACAAGCAACGATGAGAAAAATACGAGAGAAAGTATTCTAACAGGTCAAGCCCTAAAAAGCCAAGGTGACTACAGAAATAACAAAGTCAATAGCCAAAGTAAAAGAATGAGAACAACTGAGAAAGGGAAAAGAATAAGAGGAAAAGGCATATTCCCTTGCCAGTTTGGCATCATTTTACCAAACTTGTCTATTGTCCTGCAGAAAAAATAACTATAAGTGTTGGTGTAGAAAAGTGTTGCATTATACAAGTGAATGCAAAAATAGGAAGAACGGCATCCTTATTAAAACTTTGGGTACTTTATATTATTTTGAGATTAACAAAGAGGAAGGACTAGAGTTGAGAAAAGCTGACCCAATATGATTACCGATCCGAACCCGATACGAAGTTAAGTGGGTTTGGCTACAAATTTTCGACCCATTTAATTAAATGGGTTGATACGTTCAACCCATTTAATTAGACGGGTTAGGTTTAGGTTGATATTCTCGACACGAAAAAGTACCTATTTAACTCATTTAATTAAATGAATTAAATAAGTCAACTCATTTTTCCATTTGTCGTTTATCAGTTTACTTTTTATTAGATAATTAAGAATTTAAAATTTTTTAAAAATTGTGAATTATGACAAATTAGGGAAATTTTAAAGAGTAATTATTTAATATGATATGTAAACTTAATTTTTAACACTGTAATTAAGTATTAATTGAAAATATTGAATTTGTAAATAGTTAATTAGACGATTGAACTCGATCTGTTTATCTTAAATAGGTTAAGCGGGTCAACCCGTTTAAAAATTAAATGGGTACAGGTCAAGGTTTTTCAACCTGTTTAATAAATGGGTTAGGTTCAGGTCGATGAATTCTTAACCCGTTTAAGCGCTACACGAACACAAACCCCACCCAACACGACCTATTACCCAGCTCTAGGAAGGACAAGGCCTTGCCCTAAAAAACAAAAAAAGAATTGCTGATATAGTAATGGAAGATAAACATGAAGAAAGGTATTATAAAGAAATAAGTCATATAATGAAGATTAGTTCAATTAGTCGAGGTAATCTTCAAAGAGAAGAATTTACAGTAGATAATGAGAATGAATATGTCAAAGATTATTGGATCCTTCCGATAATACATAAAGATATGATCTATAAAATATAGAACTTGTAATTAAAAAATAAGTACATATGTGAAATGATAAAAGGCGATTTAGAGATAAAAGACTGTGAATTGATGTAGGAGCGGTTGATCTTATTAATTGAGAAAATATCCTTAAGCATAGCAATGAAAAAAGTATAGAAATATCCATGTTAGAAGTGTTTAAATTCAAATTATACTATTACAATATGATGGCGAAGATATCAACTTTTATACTTTACTCTATGACATTAGGCATACCAAATTGAATGATCAAATCATTATAGGATTAAGACCAAATTGTGTAATGGTTCAATAGGATTCAATTGTCGACCTGAAAATTATATGAGCCTAAAAGGCCAATTTGTTAAACACTTTATGTCCCTTAAGATAAAAATAGTTGGGATTGATATGAAGAGAGGATGCTACCAACTATGGATATTTTAAAAAATAATTTATAAATTAGATAATATTATAGACCCGACTACTAAGGTAACAATGATAGAAATAGAAAAATTTGAATGTCCTATTCCAATGCCCAAAAAAAATCAAAGGATAAAGTCCAATTCGTAGGAGACAAAAATTGATAGGTCTTGGATAGCTAGCTTTGTCAACCCCACACAAATCAATAAGAAAAACTTATCAAAAATAAATGAGAATGAAAAATTTACCATTAAATCCCAACCACCAAGAAGTATAAGTGCAAGATCAGAATGGAAATAAGGATGTTCAACAGCTAAACAAGAAGTTCGAGAAGATGATACAATTAATATAACAAGTGAAATTAATAGAATGAGTTTTGAACCTACAAGAAATAGTGTAGCTTGCAGCATGAGTTTGGATAGAAAAATCATTGGGTATAAAACCAAGACCATTCGTGAAGCAATTTATGAGGAAGAGGAAGAATTATTCAAAAAATGACTACGGAGATATGTTATGAACCCACCAATACTACTCCGAATAGAATTTATATCCTAGTAAATATATGCTTAAAATGATCTAATAGATATAAATTACGTTTTTACACGGATAGTGGTTGTTCTATCTGTTCAGAAAAAAAAATTTGTATTTTCAAAGTTCATATGGAAAAAGGTAAAGAATCCTTTACAAGTAAAAATAGCTGAGAATAGCTTAATGAGCCACAATGAAGCTATAAAAGGATTACCTATTGAAGTTGGAGTCCAATGTGTTATACCGACTCTATAGGCTGCTAATAACCATAGCATGATATGATAGTGGACATAACTTTTAGAGTTTTTGCTCTCCATATACACAGACTATAAGCCAAATCATAATCACAATAAATGGTCACTAGTTTCCATTGATAAACTAAGTAGGCCCTGCACTTATCAGAAGACTGAGTTCATACACAGCCAACATGGTGAAAAGATAATCCCTACACAACATGAAGTAGCACTACCAATCTCACCACTTGAGTTGTCCATTAAAGAGCAAATTGTTGAACAACAAGAAGAATTATGCCAAGAACGTTATTCTAATAATCCGCTAAATTTTGGTACAAAGATAACACATTGGCAAACATTCCTTCTTTAGATCTCAACTTTATTATTTGAGTTAACAGAATGATGTATATACACTAAGATATCAAAGCATTTGATAAACAAGTCAAAGAACTTTTAGATAAAGGGTTAATCAGGAATTGTAAGAGTCTTCACAGTAGTCCTGCATTTATAGTAAGAAATCATGTTGAAGAAAAAAGGAGAAACATTAAGGTAATCAATTACAAAAAGTGTAAAGATAACACTGTTTTTTATGGTTAATATATTCTTAACAAGATAGTTCTTTTCAATTTCAAGAAGCAGCTTGGTTGTCAAAAATGAACTGTAAAAGTGGATAATGTCATATACAAATGGATGGAGAAAGCATTCCTTTTACCACTTTTAGTACTCTCAAGGACATTATGAGTGGATAGAGATGCCATTTGGTCTTAAAAATGTACCTCAAATATTATAAATAAGAATGTATAACATCTTCAATGTTCTTAATCATTACTGTCTAGTTTAAATCGATAATATTCTTATCCCTTCTAAGAATCCCTTCTAAGGCCATAGAACAGCACAAAGATGACGTTCTAGCTGTCACCCAAAGACACATTGATCATGATATTATCCTTAGGAAAAGTAGTGCATTTATGCTGAACAAGAAACAAAGTTTTTAGGTCTAGAAATAAAAGCTGAACAAATCATTCTACAAAAGCATATTTTTAGGAAAACAGTCAAAAACTTTCCTAAGAAAATTAAAGATATGAAGCAACTATAAAGGTTTCTTAGATGTCTTACCTATGCACCAGATTTCATTTAAAATTAAGCTAAATTAAGAAAACTATTGTAGTAGAAACTCAAGAAAGAAATCTTCACGTTCGTAGCTTGCCTAATGAAGAAGATGATTTGAATCTTAATACAGATGCCAATAATAAGCACTGGAATACAATACTCAAAATCAATGAAAAATAGAAATTTTGTAAATATTACAGTGGAAGTTTTAGTAAAGTAGAATACAACTATCCTATAATAGAAAAATAAATCTTGCAATCATATCAGAATTAAAAAATTCTGAATCTTTTTAGTGCCTAAACTTTTTCTTATTCTAAGTCATTGCAAAGAACTACTTATTTTTGTGAAAAAGAATCTATTAAATATGCAAGCGCAAGGGCGACTCCTGCATTGACAACTATGACTTAGCTAGTTCTCTTTCTCTCTCAAACATATAACAAGATCAAAGAATTCATTGGCAGATATTTTAACTCGTGAGTTTGTCAATGGTTATCATCGAAGCAGAACTCCTACCGAAAAATAAGAAAATCAAAAATGAAATGTCATATTGCTAGAATGGGTACCTCGTTGTAATAGAATTCTAACGGATATTTTGAAATTTCTTGCAAAAAGTAGATCACACTTTAGGTTGTTGTCTTCTGCCTATCTAGTAGTGCAAAGATTGAACCTTTTAGAATTATAGATGGATTTCTTAAGGTACTCTTATGATGTTTAAATAAAAATAGTTATATATGTTCAAGAAAAATGGTTCAACAACTAGTATGCAGCTTACATTGGCTACTCCAATTATTGTTCCTATGATATTTGGGACTTATGGAGTGCTATGGTCTTTTTCCTTGATAGATATGAAATTGATATTAGATTTCCAACAAATTCAATCCTTCTAGTTGATTCCATCATGAAAGCCTGGGAATATGGGATGGTAGCTTATCTCATCAAAATTCCTGATCCAGAGTAGCCATTCTTTCCAAATTTAACTAAGTTTCAAAAGTGTATGTTTAAAATAATACACTGGATTTGCACATCTTTTGATGGCAAAGGCTCCTCAAAATAGAAGTCTACTACTAAGATACATTACGCATTGATTAAATATGAAAATGCAAATGTCAAACCAACTCATTATCTTGTTCAATTAATTAATCTAAATGACCCTAATGATCAAAGACAAGAATGACTTTTAGAACGAAAAGAAATAGTTAGTGATCCGACTTTAGAAATAGCCATGGGTTTTTACAACATTTATGATCAAATATGAGCAATGATTGAAAAAGAAAACATACTAATACATTGTAGAAAAGCTACTTTCATTTATCACAGTGAACTCAGCAACTATATGAACGTAGAAGGACCTACTTCAAGAGATGCCTTTGATTGTCTGTTTGATGTTAGAGCTAAAAAATTCTTATTAGAAAAAGGAAAGAGATACTGCATGATTTATTTGAAAAAAGGATCTAGAGCATTGTAGGCTTGAAGTAGATTTAATGATTATCTAAATAATGATCAACTTGAAAGCATTATTAAAGATAAGGGCATGTAAAATCTTAATATGAATGATTAGTCTCGTCTACGTTCAGTACTTCGAAGAAGTCATGACACCATCATGAACTATCTTGTTAGAGTGTCAAGTCAGTAAAATAATGTAGTCTATTATAGCCATTTGAAAGTATCCTATAATAGTGTATAGATTTCATCTCCTCTATAAAAGGATAAGCCAAGGGTTGAGAGGGGACACGATCATTTGAGCATACTTGAACAAACGAGAAGTTTGGTTTATCCATTTCTCTATGATCTAGTGTCTTTGATTATCTTAGCTATTTAAGTCCCTTTTTAAATCTTTCTATTGTAATATTTGCACTTTCAAGCTTTCAATAAAATAAGTTTCTCTATATGGAATGTTATTCAATCAAACCTTATGTTTTTAATATTATAATTCTTTGATTAAAATTTCAATACCCTTAAAATATGAAAATTTCATTAATGACTACAGTCTGAAGCAGAAGCCAAAATGGACCTGTGTTGTGCCGAATACAAAGAAGGTGTGATTGAGATTAGCAATCCTTGCAAACTGAGATCTACAGAAATGTTAGGATCTAACATCGACTAAATTTAGATAATGGTCAAAACTCTGTAATCAGGCTTTAATTATACTGCCAAGCATGGTGGAAAATATAATATATATGATATAAGTAGCGCTAGTAAAGGTGTTATAATGATTTTAGACATTAAAACAAGCATACATTTTAAAAACCCCAAAAATCATAGCTGTTACACTTATTACCCCATTTATGGGTCAAAGGCATAAATTCTAGAAAGTTTCGGGTTGAATATGAAAGAAAAAGCCCCTAACAATAATTTTCTCAAAGAATACCGATCCCTATAAATTAGTTTCCCGACGATAGCAAGCACTTAGAAATACATTCTCAAAACATGGTCTCCTAAAAATTATTTCTACAAAATGTCAGTATCCTAGGGTCATAAATTTAATGTCATTAATTTAAAATGCAATGCAATTAAAAAAGGGGTTAAATATATCAAAAAATTGCACAAAGGTACCTTCAGTTTTGTGCAAATTATTTTAAGCACCCTCTGTTTTTAAAACTAATTATAAGGTATCTTGACTTATGAGCTAACCAATAGAAAGGACTCTCAAAGTTTATGCAAACTATTTTAAGATCCAGTTCTACTATTTTAATTTACGCATAATGCCCATAACTTTTCATATTTGCACATGTTACCCCAATTGTTAAAAACTTCCTTTTGAAAATTTTAATTTTGTGCGTGTGTAATTTCTCTTATAAGTACTACTTGAGGCTCTCTTTCAATTGGTATAAGAGCCAAGTGACTAAAAATAATTAAGAAAATTGAGCTAATTAATAGTTAATTAAGCTAATTAACGGTGTTTAATGCTTGAATTGTCATCTATGTTCGTGCCCGTAATCATTCACATATTACGTACTCACTCGAAGGAACGACTTTAGTATATTAAACTATATTACTGATATAGTTTTAGAAATTAAAAACACAATTAGCAAAAATTAAGATTGAAATTAAGGAAATAAAAAAGTCATTATCTGCAATCTATTTTTCTGTGTTCAACGAAATTAGACATAGGAGAGAATCTAATTCAAGAATAGTACTCCATTTCAGCATAATATCCTTTCTAAAACCTAAAAACCAAAAGTCAAATTCCTTTGCATGATATAAAAATCCAAAAAAAGTAGGAGAAAACTCATCTGAAAAGAAAGAAAAAGAAGAAGAGGATGGAGTACAAGTAGTACAATCTTTAAGTATTATAAAGTATATTTGATAAAGAAAAAAACCCAGAAGAACTAAACAAAATCATGGATGTAATAATTGAAAACAAGATGTTAATGTCCTTCCTGGTTAAACTAAAGGGTCTTAATATCCAGTTGAAATAAGACCTAGTTAAACTAGAGAATCTTAATGCTATTCCTTTAGAAGAAATTAGGAGAAAACTAGATTAAAAAAATATGGAAAAATGGTAGCTGACGATGAAATCAATGAGATTGGAGAAGAACTCAACATAGATGAAATCGAGTTTAATCTAGCTAACAATGTTGTTCCTAAACCTAAAGAATTTAATCAATCATCTAGAAGAAATATCTATTCCATGAGATCTAGATACGTTCCAATAGGACGTACAATAAATTTTTCCTTTGGGTTTATCCCTAGGAAGAGCACATCCTTTAAAGAATTAGCCTTACCCCGATTATCCAAATAGGATACGTCTTAAATATTGATGGCGCTTGTAATAGAGAACAAATATTTAAGCATTGAAAAAGGGGTACGAACTTGAGTACCACATGGTTTGCTGGAAATTTCCTAAACTATATTGAACATAGTTTTTATGGCACTATAGCTGACTGGTATGACTCATTATATGAGAAAGGTAAAAATGTACTAAGAATAATGGAAACGACAACTGTTATGTTCAAAACATTATGTAAGGAAATCAAAACTAAATTCATAGGAGCCAAAATTGATTCCAAATAAAAGGCTAGAGAGTGGCAAAGAAACTTTGGGATATGAGATATCTAAAAAATTACAATGCAGAATTTAGTCAATACTATTACAAAATTGGGTATAATGAAACCAATCTTAGTATATTTTATAACAAATTACCATATCCAATAAACTCTATAACTAATGAAATATACATTATATGGCTTGAAAAAGTAGATGTCATTGATACCCTTGGTACAAAAATCCTATTTAAGAAAATGAGTTGATGATCAATGTCTTAATCTCCAACAGAAAATGAAAATGCAGAAACATTTTCTAGTCTATTGGGATTCTCCTCATCAATCAGGAAATGATCCTGAGAAAAGAAGAAAAAGAAAATTTTATAAGAGAGAGATTTTAACAAGCAAAGGAGAGAAAAATATACAAGAAAGTATTATAACAAACCAAGCGAAGATTTTTCAAAAAAATTGCTTATTGTCCTATTGGAAAAAACAACTGTAAGCTTTGGGCATGGGGAGAAGTAGGTCATTACGCAAGCGAATGCAAAAATACGAAGGATAATAAGCTTATTGAAACTTTGGATAATCTAGATTATTTTGAACTTAATGAAGAAGAAGCACTAGATCTAGCCATGAAAAACAATGGAATTGTTCACATTATACTAGAGGATAAATGTGAAGAAAGTGATTATGAAGAATCTAGTCATATGATGAAAAGTAGTTCAATTAATCTTGGCGATCTTCAAGGGGATGAATTTACTGTAAACAACAAGAATAAAGATGTCAAAGGAGATTGGGTCGTTACTATAATTCATAAAGAAATGATATTTAAAAAATTCATCTTTTAATTATAGAGTACGTATATATACGAAATGATGGAAGGAAATTTAGAGGTAAAAGACTGTCAATATGATGTGGCAGACATTAATCTCATTAATTGAGAAAACATCCTCAAGCATAATAATGGTAGAAATTATAGGTATATACATATTGAAAGTGTCCAAGTGCAAATTACTCCACTACAGTATTATAGCAAAGATATTAATCTTTATACATTGCTCTATGATATCAAGCATACAAAATTTAATAATCAAATTATCATAGGATTAAGACTAATTTATATAATGGATTAATAGGATTCAATTGTGAACATGGGTACTATGTAAGCCTAAAAGATGAATTTGCCAGGAACTTATATCCCTTGAGATAAAAGCAGTTTGGATGGATATAAAAAGAGGAAGACACCCACTAAGGATATTTCGAAAATAATCTAATACTATAGACCCAAAGACTAAGATAACAATGATAGAAGCATAAAAATTTGAGAGTCTTACTCTAACATAAAAAATTCAAAGAATAAAATCTAATTTGTAGTAGATAAAAATCAATAGGTCTTGGATATCTAGCTTTGCCAATCTCACAAAAATCAATGAGAAAAATGTAATAAAAATTTATGAGAATGATAAAATTACCATTAAACCCCAATTATTAAGACGCATGAGTATATGATCAGAATGGGGAGAATGATCTTCAACAGATAAAGAAGAGCTTAAAGAAGATGATGCAATTAGTATGACCAGTGAAATGAACACGACGAGTTTTCAATCTGCATGACACGGTGTAGATTATAGTATGAGTCTAGACAGAAAAGTTATTAGGTACAAAATAAGAACTGTTAGTAAGCCTATTTACGAGGACGAATTAGTCAAAAATATGACTGTGGTGATATGCTATAAAGTCACTAATACAAATTCTAATAGTATCTATATTCCAATAAATGTATGTTGAAAGGGACATAATGGATATGAATTGTATACCTACATCGATAGTGGTTATTCTATCTGTTTTGGAAAAAGATCTTTATTTTTAGAATTTATGTGAAAAAAAGCAAAGAATTTTTTACAAGTAAGAATAGCTAATAATAGCATAATGAGCCACAACGAAACATAGGAGGGTTATCCACAGAAATATAAGGAGTCCAATGCATTAGACTAGTTTTATAGACTACTGATCAACCCTTTCATGATATGATTATTGGAAATAATTTTCACAGGCTATATTCTTCATGCACACAGACCATGAATCAAATGATATTCATAATAAATGGTCACTCAGTTGCCATTGATAATTAAATAAGGCTTACACTCATCAGAAGGTCGAGTGTACACACAACTATGGTGAGAAAGTAATCCCTACACAACCTGAGATTTCACTAACAATCTCACTACTTGAATTATCTATCAAAGAGCGGATGGCTGAACAATAAGAGCAAGTATGCAAGAACTCTACTCTGATAATTCTCTTAAATTTTAAGATAAAGATAAGACATTTACAAAAATCATTTTGTTAAATCCCAACATTATTAACAGAGTCAAACGGATATTGTGTACACACCATGATACACAAGAATTTGATAAACAAATCAAAGAATTTCTGGATAAATAATTAATTATAAATAGAAAGAGTACTCACACTAGTCCTACATTTATCATAAGAAATCATGCTGAAAAAAAGGAGGAAAGAAAGAACGGTAATCAACTATAAAAAGATTAATGATAATACTTTTTTATGGTTATTATATTCCTAACAAAATAATTCTTTTTCAATAGAATTCAAGCAGCCTATTGGTTCTCAAAAATGGATTGCAAAAGTGGATACTAGCAGATAAAAATGGATGAACAAAATATTACTCTAATTGCTTTCAGTGCCCCTCTGGGACATTATGAGTGAATAGTAATGTCATTTAGTCTTAAAATACACCTCAAATATTTCAAAGAAGAATGTATAACATCTTGAAAGATCTTAATCACAGTTACATCGATGATATCCTTGTCTGTTCCAAGACCATAGAATAACACATAGATGGTGCCCTAGTTATCACTCAAAGATGCATTAATCATGGTATTACCCTTGGTATGAACAAGTGCATTTATACTAAATAACAAATTGAGTTTTTAGATCAAGAAATAAAAGTCAGATGAATCATCCTACAAAAGCATATTTTAGAAAAAATGTAAAATTTTCCTAAAAAGATTGAAGATAAAAAGCAATTAGAAATGTTCCTTGGATGTCCTACCAATGCTTTAGATTTCATTAAAGATCTAGTTAAATTGTGAAAACTGACGTAGTCGAAACTTAAGAAAGAAGTAAGTTGGACATGAACCCCTTAGTGATTCAAAATTTAAAACTTCAAAAAGTTGTATAAAACTCTTCCTGTTCATAATTTGTCTAATGAAGGAGTTGATTTATTTCTTCAGACAGATACCAAAAATGAGTACTGGAGTGCAGTATTCAAAATCAAAAAAGGAGAAAAACTCTGCAAATACTATAGTAGAAGTTCACATAAAGCAAAATGCAACAATCCCACGTAGGAAAAAGAAACTCTTGCAGTCATAAGGAGAATTGAAAAGTTCTTTATCTTTTTAGCTCCAAAACCTTTTCTTATTTGAATTAATTACAAAGAAATACTTGGTCTTGCGAAAAAGAATTTATCCAATATGTAAGCGTAAGGGCGACTTCCGTGTTAGCAATTATGATTTAACAAGTTTTCTTTCTCCATTGAACACATACAAAGATCGAAGAATTATCTAGCAGATAGTTTAACTTGTGAGCTTGCACGTGGTGATCATTAGAGCAGAACTCCTACCGGAAAAGGAGGACATTCAAAACGAAATGTCATTCTGTTAAAACAAGTTTCTCTTTCTAGTAGAGCCCTTATGGTTTGGAATTTCATATAAAAAATAGGTCACGCTTTTGTATGTTGTCTTCTTCCTATCTAATAGCACAAAGACCCAGCATTGTAGAGTTACAAATGAATTACCTAACGTGTCCTTATGATATTCAAAAAAGAATATGTTCCTATGTTCAAGAAAAATGGTTCAATGATAAGTATGCAACCTGTATCGACTACTATTATAACTATTCTTATGATATTTGGGAGTCATGGAGTACTACGATTTTCTTCCCTGATAGATCTAGAGTTAGTGGTGTTAGATTCCTAGCAGATTCAATTTCTCTAGATGAGCCCATCATAAAAGTCTGAAAATATGGAATAGTAGCTTACCTTATGAAAATCATATATCCAAAGTACCCATTCTTCTCAAGACTAAGTATCAATAGTGTATGTTTAGAAGGATCTATTGGATTCTCACATTTTCTGATAGTCCAACAAAAATTTCATAAAATAGAAGTTTGTATGTCGAGGTATATTGCATAGTAATTAAGTATGAAAATGAAAAGGCTAAAGCAGCCGATTATCAAGTTAAATTACTTAATTTAGATGATACCAATGATCAACGAAGAATAATTTCCATAACAATAAGAAGTAGTTAGTGATCCTGCTTTAGAAAGCTCCATCGATTTTTAGAATATTTATCATCAAATGTGAGCATTAATTGGTCAAGGAAAAATAATAATGCATTGTGGGAGCACTACCTTTGTCTATCATAATGATTTTAACAAATATATAAAGGTAAAAGAAGCTACTTCAGAAGATGTCTTTGATTATCTCTTTGATGTTGGAGTTGGAAAATTTCTATCAGAAAAAGAAAAGAAATATCTCCATGAATTATTGGAAAAATAGGATCTAGAGCATCTTCAACTTGATGAAGATTTTGATAATTATCAGGATAATGATGGATTGGAACACATTATTGGAATGCATGTAGAATCTCAATATGGATGACTAATCTTGTCAATATTAAGTGCTCTGAAAAGTTATTGCACTATTATTGTATTATTTTGTCAAGGCAGTCATGTAAGAGTAGCTGTAGTGATGTGAAAATGTTAGTGTATGTACTATAGCCATCAGGGTATCCTATGTAGTACATCTCCTCTATAAAGGGAGAAGTTGAGTACTGAGAAGGGACATGGTCATTTGAGCAGACTTGAGCAAAAAAGAAGTTGAGTATTTTTATTTCTCTATGAAAAAACATCTCCAATGATCTTAGTAACTTAAGTCCCTCCTTAATCATTCCATTGTAATATTTTCACTTTTAAGCTTTCAATAAAAGAAGTTTTCTAGTACGGAACATTATTCAATTAAACCTTATAGCTTAAATATTATAATTTTTTGATTAATGTCTCAAAATCCTTTAAATTATAAAACTTGATTAGCGACTATGGTCGAAGGTAGGAAATAAAATAGATTTGTGTTGTACCTGATCTAACGAAGGTGGTGTTGAGATTAGCAATCTCTGTAAACTAGAAGCTAGAGGAACGTCAGGATTCAATGCCAACTAAATTCAGGTAACGGTAAAAGCTCTCTAATTAGACCTCATTATTCTGCTAAGCATAGTGGGCCTATAAGTA
>NCQV01070328.1:4150-29096 GCA_002740545.1 Lophocereus schottii
CATTGTTTTAATATTGCGCGCACATTCACTGACTCCTGCAAAAAGCAATTTAACCATTATTGAGCAATCACTCATTTTCCATGGTTTTGTGGTTTTAAACTATTTTAGTGAAGGAGAAACAAGCGGGGAGCAGGAAGGAATCCAAGGAAGTTAAGGGCCCAAGAGGCGTGCTCTAGGTAGCTGATGTTAATTCTTATCTCTGTTTAAATGTTTTGTGGATATAGTTTTGTCTTTAAGTTGCTAATGAATGTTGCACAAAATATAAATTCATTTTGGGCTGAGTTTTATCGTATGACCTACTTTGTAAAATTTTGGTGTCGGGTCAAACCTGAGTCATTTGTGTAATATATCCTGGGGCTACCCTCTAGTCGCTTTTGGTTCTCACTTATAGCCTTGTCCAAAGAGGACGGCGGTAACACTTTAGCTGCATAACACTTTTTGCTAGCCTTAATATTCATTAAAGCAGGTAATTAAGGGTTAATTAGGCTAGGGTGTTATAGAAGTGGTATCAGAGCACGGTCTGGGTGTTAGCATGATTAACCCTTGTCGTCATGTTGTTAAGACGCCTTAAATAAGTATAGAGAGGGACGTGAGATGAGAAATAATGCAATCGCTTGAGCGCGAAATAGGAACTTAAACTTTAGGGATGACATATAGGTGTGAAATGCAGTAAAATAAATATATGCAAGTGTGTTTCGATGTATATGGATGCTTATCAAGTATGTATGTATGTATGTATGTATGTATGTATACACATACACACACACACACACACATACACACTCATATTACGGGGATTAATGAGTGTTTTGTGCTAATGACAGATGGCGGAGCATGGAACCCCTGTGCCTCTGGAGGATCCACAGAATCCCCCACAAGCTCCGGGGTCTCCCCAGGGAAGAGATCCACCTTCTCCGCCGCCACCTGCTGCTGAACCCCTGACGAATGATGAAGGTTATGATACTGACATAACGGATATCTGGGCAGGAGATGGCAGGTATGACATATGGGATGGGGAGAAGAATGATGGTGCTAGCAACTCAAACAGTGTTGTAAGCATGACTAACATTTCTGAATCCCCAAAGATTATAGAGATAAGTTCTGAGAAGGAGGATTCTTGAACTTCTGGGTCAGAGACTAGTAACAGTAGTGACCAAGATTATCAACCAAGGGGGTAGAACCAGAGAAGGAAGCAAGGAGGGTAGCTAGGTCCTTAAAATAGCTGGAATGGTGAATCTGTTAGCAGTTCTATAAGAATGTAAATATGTAAGATAGTAAGATGGAAACTAACCCTAGTCGGAGGGGCAAGACTTTAGATTGTTAAGTTAGAGTAGTGCTAACCTAACCTCACCCACTCATTTTGTAAAGGAAGTGGGTCTTTTGTATGACCACCTTAAATATCATACTTCCGGTGGACTCCTGTAAAATGTGTTGGTAGCATCTATATTTATATAACTTGTGTGGTGGTTATGTATGAAACACATGCAGTAGTTAATCTAATAAAGAGTATGAATTCTATGTACTTGACTAAAACTTCTAATAAAAGGGAAAAACTCGAATGAAGAAATGCAATGGCTTGGCTAGGGATACTTGCGTGGCTAGCACGGGTAATTTAAGAACAAGCAAGGGTAAAATCAAAGGAACGGTATAATCAAGATTGATAAAGAGAGAGCATAAATGTATAACTGTATGGAATGCGAATCGATGAGAACGAATACGTTTGTGTGTATGTAACAGAATGGCGGATCCAAACAATGATGTTATGCAAAATGACTTGCAAGTGAATGTTAGGAAAGAGGTACCGGCCCATTCCGTCAATCAAAATACCCCAGTAGTGACTCCACAAAGAAGCCAGGAAGATATCAGTGGACCCCACTTTTGGAAAATTTTGACGGAAAAAAGGGGATATTGGATGATCTAGATCCTGAGCTAATGGCAAAGATTGTAGCAGAGGTGACAAAGAAACTAAAGGGTTCGGGATTGGGAAAAGATGCATAAGAAAATAAGTTCTTTGATAGGGTCACGACGCGGAATCCGAAAACCTATGATGGCAAGGAGAACCTAGTGTTACTTGAAGAATGGGTTAGACAAATGAAAAAGATATTGGATGTCGTGGAAGTCCCTAATAATAGGCAGGTAAACATTGGAGCTTTTTATCTTACAGGTCAGGCTGACATTTGGTGGAGAATGGTTAAACCCATCTTTTAAAACTCCAAGGCGACTTCGAGTAAGTTCAGTGAGGTATAACGTGCCAAGTTTTATCCAATGTATTTACGGAAGCAAAAGCAAAGGGAGTTCTTAACCCTAAGGTAGGGTAACTTGTCAGTGATGGAGTATACCAGCCGTTCTGTTGAACTCTCAATGTTTTCCTCGGAATATATGGCTACAGATAGAATGAGGATGTTAAGATTTGAGGAAGCTTGGCACCTTATATTCAGCACCAGTTAGCCAGACAACCTGTACAAACTAGCCAAGAACTGTATGAACGTGCTGCTGAAATTGAGCGGGTGAAAACTGAGTTGAGAATGATCAATCTAGTTAACCCTAAGAAAAGGTGGGATGACAGAAGTATGCAGGCTAGAGGATTTCCTAGCAAGAAACCTATTCCCATGAAACTGAGACTTCAAGGTTCAGTCCCTACGAGGAAGCATTCCATGAAGTGTGGCCATACGAACCACAACACCACAGAATGTAGGGTGAGGATGAATCACTGTTTTTGGTGTGGAGACCTGAATCATATGATTGCCAACTGTCTAGTTAGGCCTACCCAACCAGGTAAGGATTATGCTCAAGGTTTTAAACAAGATAAGAGCACCATTCTTGCAACTGGTCGTCAAGTGGGCAGAGTGTATGTGATCAACAAAAAGCAAGCTAAATACTCAGGAATTGTTGTGACTATTACGCTTACTTTTAATTTAACACCTTTTGTTGTTTTATTTGATTCTAGAGCTACGTATTCCTTTATTTCATCAAAAGTTACGTCCCAGATAGGGATGGAGGCATATAAGCATCTTATAAACTTAGATGTAAGTATGTTGACTGGAGAAATTGTGAAATGTAACGTTAAGTAGCAGATTGTCAAGTCATTTTAATCAGGAGGTTTTTGAAGGTGATCTGATACAATTAGACCTCTCAAAATTTGATACAATTCTAGGAATGGATTGATTGTCGAGGCATGGACCAAAAATTAATTGTCAAAAACAAAGGGTGTCCCTGAAAAGAAAAAGGGGAGGGAAAATATACCTTTGAGGAAACAATAGTAAAGCCGAATGCCCGGTGATATCCCTGATGGCAGCTTAAAAATTAGTTAGGCAAGGGTGTGTGGCGTATTTGGGTTTTGTCATGAAGGATAGGAGGGAAGAAGTACAACTTAAGGATATTCCGGTGGTCAAAGAATTTCCAGATGTGTTCCCAGAAGAAATTCCTGGGTTACCACCCAAGAGGGAGATAAAATTCGAAATAGAATTGGAGCCTAGAGCACATCCTATCTCGAAACCTCCATATAGGATGGCCCCAGCCGAATTGAAAGAATTGAAAGTACAGGTGGAAGATCTGTTACAAAAGGGCTATATAAGATCGAGTGTATCCCTATGGAGAGCACCGGTGCTATTTGTGAAGAAAAAGGATGGTACTTTGAGATCATATATAGATTATAGGGAATTGAACAAGATTACTGCAAAGAATAAGTACCCTTTGCCTAGGATTGATGATTTATTTGATCAATTGCAAGGAATGGGTGTCTTTTCAAAGATTGACCTTAGGTCAGGGTACCACCAATTAAGAATCAAACCTGAAGACATCCCTAAGACAGCGTTTAGGACTCGTTATGGTCATTATGAATTCACGGTCATGCTATTTGGGTTAACTTATGCTCTTGCAGCCTTTATGGACTTTATGAATCGGGTGTTCAGACCGTATTTGGACAAATTTATGATCGTATTCATTGATGATATTTTAATTTATCCCAAAACCGAAAAAAGCATAGCGAACATCTAAGGATTGTATTACAAACCCTTAGTGTTAAGTCAAAAATCATGAATTATTTTAATAATTATTTTGATTATATTATATATATTATTTCGTCTAATTTACTTTATTTTATATATTTTTCAGGTTAAGCGTTAATAAAATAAAGAGGAGAAGAGAAGATGTCAAAGTTCGGATTTTACACGCTAAACTATCAAGTTGGTCCAAAAATAATAATTTATAGAAAAATATTATTTCCATAATAATTTATTTGGATTAGGGTTACAAAATTATTACTCCTAATTGAAGAGAAACTAAAAGACTTGGAAGAGAATGAGTCTAAACAAGAAAACCCTAATAACTAATATTATAAAACCTCACGCCTTCTCCTCACGCCTACACTACACCCCATGCCTAATCCCCTCAAAATCTTCCTCAACTCACACCATCATACATTTCCCACCCTCACCTCCATTATCATCATCGGTCATCCTCATCAACTATCACACCTTCATCATCACATCAGATCATCACCACCAACGCCTAACTCATCTAAAAGTAGTATTGTTTCTCCTTTTTTTTTTTCTTTTTTTCCTCTTTTATTTTATTAGTTTAGTGTTAAACATGATTTATTTGGATGATTTATGTACTTTAATTAATAATATGTGTGAGTAATTTCTTTGTACTTAGTATAATCTATTTGAAACTATGCTAAATTAATTATTTTAAAACAAGTTTTATGCTTTATTGTCTGGTTGATTTATATTCATGATTCTATAACGATTAGTCTTTATCGTTTATGATATTCGCGTTAGATTAATTAGAATGCATGCTAGTTAGTTTAATACGAATTCATGTGATAGTTTAAAAGGCTTTAATACGTAAAATTTATTATCTTTTAGGCATAAGTATCACCCTAATTAATTATGGAAGGCTCAAACCCATCTCTTTTAATTAGGTAATCGTTATAAATCTTTGTTAAATCAATTTGCTAGTAAATTGATTATAAGGTGTTGGATGATGTTTTTCTAATGCGCAATGCTCTAGTTTGATTAAATTCTTGCACTGGTGTGAGAGTTATCAACATTATTAGGGTTTATATTAGGGTTGGATCTAAAAAAACTATAGTATAAGGAAAAACAGGGAAGATCTGCTGGTGGTTGTCTTCTACAGTTTAAATCATGAATAAATCGATTTGTGTGTTGATAATAAATATTAATTTGCTTGGTGGATATAGATTATGCTAAATACTTTTCATAAATTTGGTACCTTTGATAATTATTTGTCACTTTTAGTTAATTTGTTTAGTTTGTCAATTTGTATTTTTCAATTGTTAGCTTTAATATAAATTTCATTTACCCCCCCCCCAATATTAGTCTTTTAGTGTTATTTTACTATAATTAGTGTTTTTAGATTTTGAGTTTTTTTTTGTCTTTAAAATTTCAGGTTTGATTTCTGTTTTCGACTTGTTAGTTTTAATAAATAAGAGTAGTAAATTTAATTAGATTTAAACTAGCTATTCTCTTAATCTTTCTCCGTGGATTCGATCCCTACTCCCCTATGCTATATCCTTATTCATATCTAGAGTAGTGGTAAATTTGTAGCTCTACGGCAAGCTATAAACTTAGGGAACACAAACTCTATGCCAAGCTCTCCAAATGTGAATTCTAGTTAGCAGAAGTGACCTTTATGGGGCACGATATTTCTAAAGAAGAAATAAAGGTGGACCCGTAAAAGGTGAAAGCAGTTACTAAGTGACCAAGGCCTACCAACATCACTGAGGTTCAATGTTTCCTAGGAATGGTCGGGTACTATGGGCAGTTTGTACAAGATTTTTCAAGAATTGTCCTATCTCTCACCAACTTATTAAGAAAGACCACAAAGTTTGAGTGGGATGATGGGTGTGAAGCAGCCTTCCAAGAACTAAAACATAAACTCACCACCGCACCAGTTTTAGCGCTGTCAACTGAAGGAGGAGATTTTACCATTTGCAGCGATGCTTCTAGGCAAGGTATAGGATGTGTCTTGATGCAAGATGAGAAGGTTATAGCTTATGCTTCTAGGTAGCTAAAGTCGTATGAGAAAAGTTAACCTACCCATGACTTGGAACTAGCAGCGGTAGTTTTTCCATTAAAAATTTAGAGACATTGCCTTTATGGTAGTCCTTGTAAGATTTTCACTGATCATAAGAGTCTCAAATGCATCTTCACCCAAAAAAAGTTAAATTTGAGATAGCATGGATGGTTAAAACTTCTCAAAGATTATGATCTTCAAATACAATACCACCCAGGAAGAGCTAACATGGTTACAGATGCATTAAGTCAAAAGATACACCATAGTGCAGTGCTATGAAAGTACTAAAATCAGAAATTTGAAGGGATTTAGAAAGTATGAGTGTAAAGTTGATATTCCCTAGAGAATCACGATTGTTCCTGGATAGTCTGGTAGTCCAACCTGCTCTTTTAAATGAGATTAAACAGGCACAAGCAAAGGATGATGAAGTGGAAAAGATTAAACAGGGTATAAGAAAGGGGAAGGCATTGGGATTTGTAGAAGATGAGCATGGAATTATCAAATTTTAGAATCGAATTTGTGTGCCATAAAAAGAAGAGTTAAAGGAAAGGATCATGGCCGAGGCCCATAACACCAGATATTCTATTCATCCGGAAGGAGCAAAAATGTATAGAGATTTGAGATAGACATTCTAGTGGAATAACATAAAAAGAGACATAGATGAGTATGTGAGTAAGTATCTCACCTGCTAAAAAGTCAAAGTTGACCATCAACAACATGTGGGAGAATTAAGACCATTAGAGATTCCCAAATGGAAATGGGACTCTATTTCCATGGACCTTTGCCCACATCAAATACGAATGTCATTTGGGTAATAGTGGATAGACTTATCAAATTTGCTCACTTCATGGCGATACATGATTCCTGAAACGCTGATAAGTTGGCATAGATTTATGTTAAAGAAGTAATACGGTTACATGGTACACCCCAGGACATTATCTCATGTAGGGGCTCAAGATTTTAATCTCGGTTCTGAAAGCCTTGCAGAAGGCTTTTGGAACAAAGTTATAATTCAGCAGCTCCTATCACCCTAAAACGGATGGGCAAATCAAAAGAGTAAATCAAACAGTTGAAGACAAGTTATGGGCTTGTGTGTTAGACTTTCAAGGGAAATGGGAGGAATATCTGCCCCTGGTAGAATTCTCCTACAATAATAGTTATCAAGCTACTATTAAAATGGCCCCTTTTGAGGTTCTCTATGGAAGAAAATGCAGAACGTCCCTTTGTTGGAACGACCTGGATGATGTTCTAATTATGGGGCCGTAGATGGTTCAAAAAATAGTGGATAAAGTCAAGATTATCCCACAAAATATGAAAGCAACATAGGATAGGTAGAAAGCATATGCGGATAGAAGACGGAAGCCCTTGGAGTTCGAAGAAGGGGATAAGGTGTTCCTGAAAGTTTCTTCTGTAAAAGGACTACGGAGGTTCAATGCAAAAGGGAAATTAAGTTCGCATTTTGTTGGACCATATGACAGCATTGAGAAAATCAATCCTGCTGCATATCGCCTAGCTCTACCCCCTGAATTACAATATGTGCATGATGTGCTCCATATTTCTCAACTTCACAAGTATATACATGATCCAGCACAGGCGATAGTGTATGAACCCTTAGAGGTTGAGGCGGATGAGTTAACCTGCAAAGAGCAACCTGTACAGATAGTAGATCGAAGGATAAAATACTTACGTAATAAGGCTATACCATTAGTTAAAGTCATATGGACTCATCCTAGAACCTCATATACTACATGGGAAACTGAAGAAGAAATGAGATACCACTATTCACATTTATTTGAGAGGCATGTACAACATAAGTTTTGACGACGAAACTTTCTTTAAGGGGGGAGGATGTAATGCCCTAATAGTTAGTCATGCTTAAATTAATCTCAAATCTGACATTATGTAAATGATTATAATCATTCGGAGTACTGAGCCACACAAAAACAAAAAAAAAAATTCTAAACTTTCTTAAAGTTGTAAAATGATAAATAAAATTCCGTAGTCGTAAGATTAATGAAGTACAATAGATTATAGGGTATCCAAGCAAGACCGGGAAATTACCGCGCCATAAAATTTTCTTAATAATTCAAAAAATTCAGAAGGCAAATGAGATTAAGCCATGCGTTTTGGATAAACATGGCATTAAATTGGGTTGACTAAATGGCTATACTTAGCCAAATGAATTGAAATTAAAAAAAAAAAAAGGCAAACATTCAGGCAAGCAAAATGAAAAAGTAGAGCACCAAAGCCAAAAGAAAATAAAACAAAGCGGAGTGAGAGAGAGAAGGGCTGAGAGACCCCCTGCTGTTTTTTGTCTATTCCTCTGCCACCTCCTCTGTGCGCCAGCGACGACTTCCTCAGCCAGCACCGGCGAGTTCCACCACTACCACCCTCATCCTCCACAATCTATCCTTCAACCAAGGCAATTCTGCTCCCTTTCTACTCTCCTTTTAGGATCCAATTTCATGAGATATTGGTAGTGTTTAATTGATTAATCTTTATGAATGATAACTTATTTCTCATATGTAATTGTATTATATGAGTATGGGTGTTGTATATATATTATGAAGAAATTTATTTGGGTTGTGTATTTGAATGTGGTGAGTGCAAATTATCAAGAGATTTAATTGGGTTATATGAGTATGGGTGTTGTATATATATTATGAAGAAATTTATTTGGGGTGTGTATTTAGATGTGGTGAGTGTAAGTTATAATTAATTAGGTTATTCGAATGAACTTAGGCTTAGCTTGTGTGAATGATGAGGGAGTTAGATTAGGTAAATGATGTTAGATTCGATTATATGAACGATGTTGGAATTTAGTTGTTTGAATGAAGTGGATTGAATTGAGATAAGGAGACTCCATGAAGGTAAAAAGACTACTATATAAGGGAGTAAACTAATCAAGGGGGTTGTAAGGAAACTTGGTTAAAATGGAGGGAGGGGACTAGGTGATAAAGTTATGTTAGGAGGGAGAATTAAGTAGCTAGCAAGATTATGGGGTGATTTATGATACTTACTGTAATAGAGGACAAAGGGAGTAAGTGAATTTCCTCTTATGGCCAAGTAAAAAGAATATTTGTTAGTAATCGTATAAGCCGAATCCATATGAGGTTTAGTCGAGTTGCAAGTGACTAAAGATGGTTAGCCAATTTCCAAATAAAGTTAGAGATGGCGAAGACAAGTCCAATATTCCTAAAGAAAATACTGTGATTATTTTTTGTAGATTAGCAAACAAGGAAAGAACCACAAGGTCTTTTCAAGTCAAAGCTCGTAACCTTAGCCAATTCTTATTAATTAACGAATGGGGACTTACTTAAGTAAATGTCCCTAAACACAGGACTTGGACCGACTCGTACAAAAAGAATAGAAAACGAGGAATTTAATTCCGTTCCAGGTACATTATTGCTTGTACCCTTCAAAGACATTCAAATTTACATTTATAAATGTTAGCAAATTTTTATTCGGCCATTGGAACCCTTAGGACCATTTCAGTATTCACTGTTTAATAAGCCATGTTCAGTGTTCATAAGTGCCTGCTAGCAGAATTCATTGTGGGCCCTTTCCGTTAAACGGGAATTTCATAGTTCATTGCAATTGCCATCCCTACCATTCATAGACATAAGGTCCTAATCCAGACCAAGATATTATCATTAGCTGTTTAATTAGTACGATGTTTTTCAAAGAGCATTTACAACATTGTTTTAACATTGCGTGCGTGCTCACTGACTCCTGTAAAAGTCAATTTAACTATATAAGGGTAATGTATTGGGCAATTGCTCGTTTTCCATGGTTTTGTGGTTTTAAACTGTTTTAGGGAAGGAGAAACAAGCGGAGAATAGGCAAGAATCCAAGGAAGTTAAGGGCCCAGGAGGCGTGCTCCACAGCAGCTGATGTTAATTCTCATATCTGTTTAAATGTTTTGAGAATATAGTTTTGTCTTTAAGTTGCTAATGAATGTTGCACAAAATATAAATTCATTTAGGACTAAGTTTCATCATATGACCTAGTTTGTAAAATTTTGGTGATGGGTCAAACCCAAGTCGTTTGTGTACTATATCCTGGGACTATCCTCTAGTTGCTTTTGGTTCTCACTCATAGCCTTGTCCAAAGAGGACGGCGGTAACATCCTAACTGCGTAACGCTGTCCACTAGCCTTAATGTTCATTAAAGTATGTAATTAAGGGTTAATTAGGCTGGGGTGTTACAAGCATGCTCATCATCCCAACAAAATTTTTTCTAAAAATAAGCCAAAATCATAATTACATATAAGTATACAAAAAAGTATGAGCCAATTTTTTTTTCCCCCGCAAATTTAAGTAACTTACTTTGAATTCGTCAAACCACATATTTCGCACTTCAATTAGTATATCCTTCCAAGTATGAGACGGTGAATCATACTTAATCCTCATAATATTGGAGATAGCATGAATGACATCAGTTTGGTTTGGATGAATTTGCCAAAAATTAAATAAATGCATAGTATTATAATTTCCATTGTACAATGTTACTTTAAAAAACATCATCCACAATAAAAGATAAATAATTACTCTTTCCAACAACAACAACAACAACTCTCAGTGTGGGTCCCGCTTTCGCGGGGTCTGGAGAGATCTAGTTATAGGCAACCTTACCCCTACCGGTATTCCTACCCATAGAGAGGTTGATTCCTAAAGACCCACAAAACAGTTTTTGGGAAAAACAGTTTACAGAAGAAAAACAGTTTTAGAAAGAGGGGTAAGTAGAGCAGATTATCAGGGAGCGGAGACATACCTCAACAAATCTGGGACATCAGAAGCCAGTACAGCCTTGCCAAGCACGACCTGCAGACAAGCACACAAAAACCCGCCCCATCCCAACACATCTGCAGCCACCTACGGAGCCGGACCCCTACAAGTACTTACTCTTTCCCTCTCAGAAAAATCTTCAACTTGTTTTGTCATTGAACTTCTCCATTAGGTAGAGATACCTCTTAAGAAGGTTGAGAAGTCTTTGGAGTGGTAGTAGCTACTAGAATAGGGGAAGAAGTAGGTATACAGCCAAAAGAAAGTTGAATTATTTGAACTGTAGATAGTTGAATATGTGGTTGCGTATGATTTTGAAAAGGTGGAGAGTTAGTAGGAATAGAATTTTGAATGGGATCTACTAATGTAGAGGAAATCGAAGGTGATGGGGTAGATGCAGGGGTCCCTTGAGAAGAAGTGAAAGTGAAAAGAAACTTTTTCTTGGTGCAACTTTTCTCTGACATCTTTCAAGTGAAGAAAACTAACGAAACAAATGAACACAAAATTGACAATTATTATGCATATAGTCAAGGAAGTAAACCATTAATATTAGTGTCAACTATTCATCCTTGTAAAAAAATATGAAAAAAAGATAAATAAAACATTGAATACTCTTAAGAATTATATAAAATAGTACTACATAAACAAGACAAGATCATAAAAGAAACAAGATTGTCTTCGTCTTAATAACATTATAATCATGGAACTTATAGCAAATGATTAGTCATCATTGTCCTCATCATCTTCATCATTTTCAAGCTCTGCATCATCTTCAATTTGGGTATCGTCCTCATCACCAAAGTCTTTTTTCTCTTCCTCTTTCTCATCCTCCTCCTCCTTCTCTCCCTCCTCTTCCTCTTCATTATCATGAGTCACTAGTATAACATCTATGTGAACTTCTTCGTATCCATCATCCCTGAGGTTATCAATTTCAACATCATTTCATATGGTGTTAGCATTGGACGTACTCTCCTCTTGATAAGTAAGTTTCAAAGTATATCGACTATCCACTCTAGATCTAGGAATAGTCTTCACAACAACCCACCACTCTTGGTTGTCTCTTCTCCTCACAGGATATGACATGTAATACACTTGGCTTGCAAAATCCGTAAATATGAATGTATCATATTTCCTATATCATTGAGTATGCCTAATCTCCACAATACCAAAATTTTTATACACCCTTGTACCACTATTAGGGGTATTTTCAAACCATTGACAACTGAATAAAACACACTTTTTGATTGGCTCTCCTGGATACTTGATCTCAACTACATCTTTCAAAATTCCATAAAAATCATTTTCAATGCCACCTTCCCCAGCTCCTTTCGCACAAACTCCACAGTTATAAGTTGTTTTGCCTTCATTCCTAGTTTATGTGTGAAAATTATAACTATTGACCATGCACATAGACCATGTATTTGCAAGTGTTATAGGGCCCAGTGCTAATTGACGCAAATATCGATGATATTCCATGTCATACACTTACAATCTTGCTGCCTAATAAATAAGAAAATATAATTTAATTACTTAACTAAGCGATATATACATGTCTGTGGTTTATTATTATCAGTAATAAACTAGCGTAAACTTACATTATTCTTAAACCATGAAACAAATTGGTTGCGATCAAGTCATCAACCTGCTGATCACAAAGATATGGGTTCTGTTCTCTATTTTCTTGAGTGAAAGAGCTGCCAAGTATATCACTCAATTTTAGAAGTACGTACATATTAACTATGCTTTGAAGGAGAATATTAAACATATAAAATGTTACCACTAACCCAATACAAGGTTATACTTCCTCACAATTTAGCAAAACATGAAGATGAGCAGCATTATATTCATCATCAGTCAACCATCATGATATTACTTGCCCACTAGGATGACCTTGTTGACGAAACATCGATAAAGTTGATCGTATACCATCTCGCTCACCTTCGTTCTCATTTCTTTTATATCTATTCCTCATGCATGACATATTAGATGCAAAATAAAATGCACAAAAGTGAGATGTTTCAAGATTAATGTAGGCCTCACATATTGAACCTTCTGGACAAGCTTTATTATTGACCATTTTCTTTAATAAATCCAATAACCTACGATATAATTTCAATATATGTTAGTAAATGTTATATAATCATCATAATATATTTAAAAGATATGTGTTAAATAATAACAAAGTACCTTTCAAATGGATATATCTAATGGCATTGGACTGGTCCTCCTAATTTTGCTTTGTAAGCCATGTGTATGGGCAAATATTTCATAGAATTGAAGAAACCAGGAGGAAAGATACGCTCCAATTTGCATAAAGTCACAACAACATTCTTTTCCATTTGAGTCAATTTCTTCTCTCACAACGCTATTGAGCACAAATCTCTAAAGAATTGGCTAAGTTCAGTAAGAGACTTCCATTCAGGTAGTGCACTGAATGCAACGGAAAGTAATGGCTGCATGAACACATGGCAATCGTGGCTCTTCAAACCACTTATCTTGACTTTATCAACATCAACGCATTTAGCTAAATATGATGAATAATTGTTAGGCATTCTCAACTTCTTCACCCATTGACAAACAGCTCTTTTTTGACCCATGGTAAAGGTAAACTTTGCCTTTGGTTTCACAATCTTTCCGTTAGCCAATTCTTTGTGCTCTAATTCTTTGCGTCTGTAATATAATTTCAAGTCCATTCTTGCTTTAACATTGTCATTTGTTTTGCCATCCACATCTATGACAGTATTGAAAATAACATCAAACATGTTCTTCTCTATATGCATAGCATCCAAATTGTGTGGAAGTAAGTTTTTCTTCCAATATAGCAATTCCCAAAATATACTTTGTTTGGTCTAGTTATGAACTTGTCACTTTCAATGACAAATGGACCATTTTCAGTCACCTTAGGTAGGTGTTGCACAGTCTGTCATATTTGTTCCCCATTTAATCTAGTAGGAGATATATTATTTTCAACCTTGTTCTTCCTAACTGCATCCTTATTTCTCCTAAATTGATGATCAATAGATAGAAATTGTCTGTGACAATCAAACCATGTTGGTTTTCCTCCATTCTCTAAGCAAAAAGCTTTAGAAGAAGACATGCAAATTGGACAAGCCAATTTTCCATGAGTACTCTACCTAGACAACATACCATAAGCTGGAAAGTCATTAATAATCCACATTAATGCGGCCTTCATTTGAAAATTTTCTTTCTGAGAAATGTCATATATTTGCACGCCTTCATTCCATAAAGTTTTTAAATCATCTATCAATGGCTGTAGATAAACATCTATGTTGACCTTGGGATTTTTTGGACTAGGAATAATACAAGTAAGCAATATATAAGGTGTAGTCATGCACATTTCTGGAGGAAGATTGTAAAGAGTTACAATCCCCGGCCAACATGAATATTGCTTCGCATATCGTGATGACAATGGGGAGAAGCTATTAACACATAAACCAAGTCTAACATTTGCTAATTCAAAGGCAAAATCAGGCCAAGTTTCATTAAAATGTTTCTATGCTTCCCCATCTTATGAATGGCATAACACTCCAAGCTCTCAAGGATTTTCATAATGCCATCTCATGTGACGGGCACAATTATGAGATGCAAATAATATTTTAAGCCTATGAATGATAGAAAGATAATGCATTCTTGTAAAAGGAACATCCTTTTGTTTTCTATTTTTTTGGGAATTACGCATCTTGTATCGAGGAGCATCACAAAATTTGCATTATTGTAGATGTGCATAATCTTAGTAGTACAACATACATCCATTAATGCAACAATATATTTTTATAGCAATGAGCCCCAATTTTCTCACTAATTTTTCTACATCTAAGAACTTAGTCGGCACGTAATTATTAGATGGACATGCTTCTTTCATAAGCTGTACAACTTTATTAAAACAACTCTGAAACACATTATGCTGAGATTTAATACTCTTTAATCCAAGAGCAAAAGATAACTCAGAATGATTAGTACAACCATCCCACAATGGACGTTGTAATGCATCTAATAAGTAATAAAACCTCTATGCATCTGGATTAAGAGGTTCTGACACATATTGATTAAAAACATCTTCAACCATTATGTGATATGCATCAGTGCACATAGCATGATTTTGGATAGGAGGACCAGATGGACTATGACGCATTTCAATTTCTTCATCTTCATGGGGTTCAAGTTCCCCATGTGAAGTCCAATACCAATATCCACTAGCAAACCCTTTCTTATATAGGTGAACTTTTACTTCCTCATGAGAAAGAAATTTTGTGTTCTCACACTTCACACAAGGACACATATATACTTTTTCTCTTAAATATACAAGAAGATTTCTTGCAACTTTGTAAACTCATTAACGCCCTTCACGAACTCGGGTGCTAAGCCATCTCTATTGGGGAAAAGTCTATTAACCATCCACCTGCGATGCTCCAATATTTCCATACTCTATTTTAGTTCAAACATTATATCATTAGTTTTTTTTATTAAATGAATGGTTGCCAAAACATTAGGAGTAATCTAGTAACTAATTAATGAAAATGTTAAGAGTAAATCTTGAAATTAAATATTAGGAGTAAATCTTGAAACATAGGCGGTGGCTGAAATTAAATCTTGAAATTAAATATTGGGGGGAGGGGGGGAGAGAGAAAGATCCAGGTCTAGACGGAGCCCTCCGGATGAAGGTTTATATGGCCAAACTAAAACGAAGCTCAGATCGATATTGAGGAATGCATGCACTTCACAGTTCACACATGGGAATTAACACCAGTTATTGCTAACAGATGATCCAAAGGTCAACTAGATTTTCTTTGCTTTTTTGTCTTTCTTATTTTTATTATTTATTTAATGTTATTTGCGAATTGAGAATTTTTATTTTGTTAATTGTGATGACCATCAATCCAGCATATAACAAAAATGTACTGAAGATTCAATCCACATTCAGACAAAAAAGAAAATATTATAATATTTTTTTGCAATCAAACGCACATTCTAGAAGATGAAACCGAAGAAGTATGAATGGTTGCTCAAAACTTACAATTTATAGCTACCTTTTGACGCAGATTGTGTAACTTGTGGAGTTTCTTGAACATGAACAAGACTTTAAAGTATAGTGAATATTTTCCACAACTGTTAATAACTAGATAGACACCAAAGGCCATGAAAATGACTCAGTTTCTTTCCACTAATCACTTTCTAAACTCTACTACAACAAATTTGTGGTTACCTAAACATCATCCTCATCATATGGGCAACAAACAATAAGCACAAAGTTTTGCCCCACATCAGATTAGGTAGAACATTACAATGAAAAGAAGAAACGGGAAGTGGAGCAAGACTGAGAATCAAAGAATCAGAAGGCAAGAAAATTTTTGCTCCAAATCATATCTACAAACATGAGGCCAACAAAATTAATAACAAACAACTAAATAAGGGCTGAAGATGGTACCAGGATAAATGAGACAAGGAGTGAGATAGAATTAGTCATTGGTGGCGGCGACGAACCTCACTGGCGAGTGCGAGAATGCGACAGAGAATCCCCGGCGAGTGCGAGAGAGCGACGAACCACACTGGCGTGCGACAGGGAGACACAGAAACATACTCAACAGTCTGGGCATCGACGTCAGATGCCTGGTGGTGCACTGGTCGCCGGCATACGAAAGGCCATCTGGCCGGAGTGCGAACAGCGCTCTGGTCGGCGAGCGAGAGAGGGAGAGGCGTGAGCGAGAGCTGATCGAGAGCCTGGTGAGGGTTTTGGGGAAAATTGTGACCAAATTTTTTTCATATTTTCTAAAATTATTTTACTCTTTTGTGGCCAAGAATTAATTCTTAAATGGTCACAAAGTTAATTTTGGTTTTTTAAAAAGGAAAAATCAGACTCAGCTTTAAAAATAAAAGAGAAACTAATTTTAAGTTTTTATATTTTAAAAATTGTGACTAATTTTATAGTGGTGTAGAAATTGGTCACAAAATGTGACGAAATTTCACACTGTTATGTCTTTGGTCAAAAATTTCTCACTACTCTCTATCTATCATAAAATTGGCCATAATTTATAACTACTTCTCGTAGTTCACAAAAAAGAGACCACAAATTTCAGCCTTTATCAAGAAAGATAAAGTTTTATTGAAATCAAAATGAGCAATGCAAGATTATGGTCTAAATTATTACTTAAACACACTCTTAGCTTGATTTGTACAATCAAGATGCATGAAGATCAGCAACAGTATGACACGGGAATGTCATATAGTGTCCTCACACTGTGTATTTTTCATGACTTTGACTAAATCCCTAATTTCATATGTAATCAAAAACAAATTCACACGTAACGTCCAACAATAATGATTGTACACAACAATTATAACAAGCTGAAAGCTTAGAGAAAGGAAAATGTTTAAAAGATAAAATTAAAAATAAAAATTAGGATGCATCTAATAGGGAACATTAGAGGACCTTCCTTTGCCAACTAAGGTTTTTTTTTTTTTTGTGGGTAAATGTTCTTATTACACTCCTTCCCACCCCTTTCTACTCCTACCTACTCCCACCCATTTTTATTATGAGTTTTGTCATTAATATTAATAAATATTATCATTGCAATTATTATTATTATTATTATTATTAATTATTTTTATTACTAATTAATAATAATTATTTTAATAATTATTTTTAATTTTTAATTATTATTGTTATTATTAAGTAAATAATTATTAAATAATAATTATTAACACTGCGAATAAGAATAGCAATTATTCTTAACATTGTTAATTATTATGTTTGTTATTAATAATTATTATTAATATTTTTGATTAGTAATTTTTATTATGATTATTATTAACAGTAATGATTGTTATTATTAGTAATAATAATTATTATTAGTTATAATAATTATTATTAAGAATAATTATTATTATAATTATTACTAATATTCATTAATAATAATAATTATTATTAATATTGATCATTAATAATAATTATTACTATTAATATTAGTATTAATAATTATTATTAATATTACCAATTATTATGATTATTATTTATACTAATAAGAATTATTATTGTAATTATTATTGTTAAAAATTATTAATATTAATATTTGTTATTAATGATTAAGTGACATTTTTATTATTATTTAATAATTATAATTATAATTATAATTATTAATTATTAATTGTTATTATTAATTAGTAATAAATTACTAATAATTATTTTAGTAGTAATAAGAATTATTGACAATTTTTAATTAATTAATTAATTATTAAATAATAATCATATTAATATTAATGTTATTATCATTATTATTATTATTTAAAAGTATTATCATTATTATGATTAGTATTAATACAAATTATTCTCATTAATTATTATTAAATATTATTATGATTAATTATTATTTTTTATTATTAATTAACACATATTATTATCATAGTAATTATTAATAATTATTATTATGTTATATAAATCATTAAAATAACAAATATCAATACTTCCACTCCATTCCACTTCTTTCTACTCCTTCTCACTCATTCCCACTTTCACATACAACAAACCACTCATACGCACCCTCATCTACTTCTTCCTATTCTTTTCCACTCCTTTACGTTGCACTCCTACTATATATTCACGAAAAGAACTAGACCTGATTAGGAGAGGGAGGGGCCTAGGTTGGACTTTGATAGCTTTGTTCCCTTTTTGTTCGGTTGATTGCCTTGTTGAGTCCTTCCTGAGACGGAGAACTCAATAGGAAGTCTATATTTATTCAAAAAAAAAGGAAAAACTAGTTGAAAATTTACAGAATATTGAATCAAATACTTCACTACAATTGATAGTTGTTTATTCAACTGTATTTGAATGTAGACATGACTGTGTAACATACATACAATATTTTTTTAATAAGAATATTTGGTTCAAGCCTTTTATCCTATGAACAAATATTTTCGCAAAAATATGTTATTTTCGACTTTTTTGTTTAAATATATTATGAACTGAACTTATTTGAACTTATTCTGAACATAATCTGCACTTATCAAGAATGAATTTGTGAACTTATTCTGAACTTATTTGCTAAAGTTATTCTGAATTTATTTACTAAACTTGTTTTGTACTGAACTTATCTGAATTTATTCTTCAAAAAGATACGTCAAAGAGAACAGGCCGCCTAAGTTATAAGTGGTGAGAAATTGTACAGAATTGTGAGGAATTGCAAGGAGCTCTCTCACCAGGTGCAAGCAAAATAAAAAGTTGTAATTGTAAATAGTTGCAATGAGTTGTACAAAATCGTAAGTTCTAAACTTATGAAGCCGGGAAAAAAAAAGTGTCTAAGTAGAGTTAGAAAATCCTGATTTGATACGATAATATGATCCAAGTTCCAACTAAAATTATCGAGAGAAATATAGAATTCAATACAAATTGAAGCAGTTTCGGCCTGAAATCAAAATAACTTTGACTATTTAATTTGTTCAATCTTGAATCCTTTATTTTACTACAATTGAACAAATATTGGTTTAATAAAGAATAGAACTCTTTATTTGTAAATTTTTCTATTTACAAGACTCAAATTTATAATTTTAATTAAGAATAAAAAATTAAATTAAATTGAACCAACACAAAATGAACTGGTTAATCAAATGGTTGAACTGGAACCTAAATCTAGGTCTGTCTAGCCAGTGACCAAATAAGATAGTACTTCTACGGCGTGGATTCACCAACCCCGGAATGCATTGAATGCATATGAAGTACTCCAAAGTGCACTGCACTGCTCCGCACTGCTCCAGTCATAGCGTCACCAATAACTACAGGTTAACCAATAATTAAGCCCCTGACATCCTTGACAATTGCAAAAGCAGTAGAACCGAACCCGCCCCCTCCCTCCAAAAAAAAAAAAACTTATAGCAGTACTATTTTTTAATGCAAGCAGCAGTAGCCAAGCTGAGCTAGGTCAGTGCTTCAGTGGCATCATTATCAATCAATTCAAGGCTGTGCCTGTCTGCCTGTGTGGCTCTATATTTTCATGGAAGGATGCCTAGGGAGATTGTCCAAGTACTGAACTTATAAATGCGAGGATACTCCTTTTAATGCTAGGGAAAGCCTCCTCATCTTGCAACCAAACTTATCTATCTTAACGTTTGTCTGCACATTGACTATCCTTACACTTTCTAACCACGTATCTCACTCACTAACCGTTCAGTTCCTATCACACTTTGGATTGTATTGATTTTAAAATATGTATGTCTAAATTATATGATAATTTTTAATTTTGTTTTGTATAAAGTTTGATTTTAAATTATTGTATCAAATACAGATCAAATTTACCATAATAATCTAAAAAAATGAATTTTAAACTCAAATCGTAATATTTAAAACAATATATAATAAAGTCTAATACACACACATGCACACATATAACACATTAGGACCATATCAAATATCATATATATATATATATATATATATATGACATTCGAGATAGTATTAGTATGAGGTGTGACCCTATAAATCAGATGATCAGATGTTATTTACTAACTTCATTGAAGTCCTCTGTGTTCAGAAAAGGGCAGCATGTACAGTTCACTCTGATCAATCATCATCCTCATGTCATTTATCAGTCCTTTCACTTCTTCAATCTCTGTCTCTCTCTGCCTCTGTCTCACACACACACAAACTAACGTGATAGTATAAAGAGCAGAGGAGATCTTGTGGGTCTCTGAGCGACTTAATGAGCAGGAGGGATTGGGAAAGAAGAAAAAGATGGGAAAATCAACTTCATCATCAATCAAAATAACATGCGGTACGAAGCAGCATGATGATCATGAAGAGGTGATGAAGACAGGGCCTTGGAGTTCAGAAGAAGACCAAAAGCTTATTGATTTCATACGCAACAACAATGGCCATCCTGGCAATTGGAGGTCTCTCCCAAAGCTCGCAGGTCATTTTGTTTCTTTCCTTTTTTCCCCTTCCAATTCTCCCTCCATTATAATTTTTAACAGCTCTTAGATTTTTTTAGCGAATGAGACCATCTCACGTAAGAAATGAAGATTTACATGAGTCATGTTGAATTACGTCTGATGAAAATGATATCATGAATCTCAAGAAAATCCTTGTAAGACTTCCCTCAAAATGATTTGCACAGTTTTGATTGGTTTTACTTTTTTGCTTAGAGTATGTTGTTGAGCATCTCTTTTGGTGGTGACTTGTTTGTATAAAAGTTAAACAGGAAAATTGATAGTGAAATAACCGCTAGTAAAACAGCTTAACAGTAAATTGTGAGCAACACAAGGATAATTTACGTATTATTCTGATGAAGCTAAAACCAAAAACAGGGATTCAAAGATGTGGGAAGAGTTGCCGGCTTCGATGGGCTAATTATCTAAGACCAGACATCAAAAGAGGTCCTTTCTCTGAAGAGGAAGACAAGAAAATCCAACAGCTCCATGCTTTGCTTGGTAATAGGTAGTATTCTTTTTTATTTCCTCCCCTTTCTCACTCTTCTTCGTTGATTAAGCATCGTTTATAGGTGCTGTTGACTTGAATTTTGGCAGAAACTCAAAATTTAGGAGAGAAATATGCTTAATGGCTCTCAAATTTCCCTCTGCTAGAAAATTTGTGTGAGAAGCTGAAATGAATAAAGGTTTGTATCATGGCATTCTGTGATTTTTGGTATGGTTAACTGACACTCTACTGATTTCAGAATGTGCTACATAATAACATGTAATTTTGCATGCTTATCTCGTTTACAAGCACAAATGTTGTGTTTTTTGGGTTCAGATGAGCCATAAAGGCAGTACAATACAATGGGAGACGAAAATCGAACCTGAACCTCATATGTTCAGGACCTCAATTCTTAATTAATTTGCTAAACCTTCATCGGCATACACACAAATGTTGCATAACTATATGACTACCCCTTGCAAAAGTGACTGTAACTAATTATTGGTTAGAAATTATAGAAGAAACTCAAATTCAAAACTAGGCAAACAGATTTTGACCCAAATTCAAGTGAACTTCATGTAAAGTATACTAGCTTGACATTCTTCGAGCAATATTCATTAAGATAGGATCAATGGAAGAACCGTAAATTGAATTGGACAGTGACCTGAAGTAGGCTTCAATGATTCATTTACCAAGTCTAGATAGAACTACTGTCCTGGTCTAATTCTTAAAAACCTGGTTCTCAGACCAAAAACAGAGGTCCTGGTATGCCAAGGAGTTTACACTTCTCTTTTCCACAGGTGGGCGGCTATAGCAGCAAGGCTACCAGGAAGAACCGACAATGATGTGAAGAACTACTGGAATAGCCACTTGAAGAAACGCTTCAAAGGCAATGTCAAGCTAGAAAGTGCGCCGTCCGAGTCACTTTTGATCCAGCATAAGGTCCAATGGGAGAGTATCCGGTTGGAGACTGAGGCCCGGCTATCATCCGAGCCCCTCAATCGCTCGCTGATCCCAAAAACCAACTGTGATCACTTCCTTCGCCTATGGCACTCCGAGGTTGGGGAGTCCTTCCGGTGTGCTGGAAGTGGCCAGGCCATTGATATGGGTCGCGTTTCATCTTCTCCAGAAGGCGGGTCCTCCACCTGGGGTGGGTCGGGTTCAGGGATCACGGGTCAGGTTGAGCAACCCATGAGTAGGGACTACTTTAGCGCATGGAGAAATTGGGAACAAAAGCCGGAGAAGATGGACTACTCAGGAGGGTCCGATGAATCAGGTGAGTTTTCAGATGCAGCTATGAACATGCTGTTGGATTCTCCAGTTAGTGATTGATAAATGCAACCACCAAGGAAGCCATGCGATTTTTTTACTCAAAACTAAACCACAATTTAGATGTAAAATATTAACTACTAATCCTTGTAGGACTCCATTATGTCACAATGGTTAGAACTCTGAAAAACAAACAGAAACTAATTAGCCTCAAGTGCAAGCATGAGAAACAGCAGCTGGTGAATTTTTTTGGATATATCAAACCATTTGTATACGTGAATTACAAATATTGCTCGTAAGAGCTTACTGCATTTTACGAATTTAAGGAAAGAGAGATGTTGGAGCAAATCAACAGTGGACAAGATAACAATATCGACGTGATGTCACTCTATTTTTTTCAAGCTGCAATATGCAGGTTGTCGGAATAAAAGAACAATTATATGGAAATAGAAACAAATATTGGCCAATTCGTTTTCTCAATCTAATTGCTTCGACTACTGTACGCATCTTTTGAAACAAACCAAGACGTTTGTTGGGCTCTTCCCTGAGGCGCGGTATTTAGCAGCCGTCTCTTCCACTTTGAGAACGTTTTCCCCACGTTTTGCCTCAATCATTGCCTTTTTCTCAGCTACTTCCTTGTGAAGCATTGCCACTTTGTTCTTCATTTGTTCTGCATATTCTACTTTCTTCTTCTCCAACTGCTCCTGCAGAAGTTTAGTGTCATCAGTAACTAAAAATGCTTTTGTCAATGCGGTGGTGGTTTCACACCTTTAAGGTAAGCAGATTCCAGGCCAAGGTTAAGGATTTTGATTTTGATGATAAGTATTACCTCAATCCTCCTTAACTCTGCTTCAATAGAGGCTTTCTTGCTGACTTCCCATGCTTCGATTGCAGCAATTTTCTTGTGTGCCCTGCTCAGTTAGTTTGGTAAGCCAAAGTTTATTACATGTTCACTAATGCAAAACTAAGCCATCTAAAAGTCAAATGAATTCACCAAGCTATATGTCATGGGATCCACTCGGTCAATGCAGAGATGCACACCAAGATTACAGAAAAGCCATAAAAAGACTTGCTTAAAAGTTGAACAGCTATTTGCCAATGTACCAAACCCAGGATGAGGATCTCCTTAAGGTTGGAGGATGAGGATCGCAATCTTGCATGTATAATAGAATGTAGAGAGTTTGATCCGAAACACAAAGAAATACAGTAAGGATGTTTTCATTAGAGTTAGATTTGACAGATTGGCACTTGCTACTTCACAAATAGCGTACAAAGGATAAAAGTTACATATTGTCCTTCAGACACTATTAATACGTATTTGTCCGCTGTACACTGTTATTCACAGTTGAATTTTAGGGAGACAGTCTTATTAGACGACAAAAAATGGTTAAATGACAGGTTCAAACTTAAATTGCTTGTCAATTTCCCCCTTTATGATCAAAATATTGTGGCTTTCAACTGCTATTTGAACCACCCATCATGCAACTTTGATAAATATTTCCAATCAATGGAAGATTCTGAAGACGTTAGGACAATGTCATCAACACGAAAGTTTTCTTACTTGTTCTCGGCTTTACACTTTTCGCTTTCTTCCCATGCCTTGATTAGTGACATCCTCTTTTCGGTCTCAATTCGTGCAAGCTGGGCATCTGAATACAATTCTCAGAGTGGTTAGCGAACTTACCATTCACTCAGCCAACGCCATAGTATCCGACTCCCAAGTAGACGAGCATTGAGCAACAACCAAGTTGAGCTTTAAAATGAAATGATAAAAACATACCTCTATCAACCGAGGCCTCTGAAGGCTTCTGCTCGAAGAGCTTTTCCTTTGATGGTGATTCTGGTGTCTCTGTGATTAGAATACCAAAAGCAGTTTTTTAGAAGTTAAAACAAAACACATTGCTACGTACTAGGTTATTCAAAAAGACTATACGTATATATCTCACATTTTGAATTGTATTCAGAAGCCCAAAAGCAAAAATACCAATGCTTTAGATTATTTTTTTTTGAAGTAAGATATGCGTACAGAAAGATTAAAATGTAGGCAACTTTACTAATGCTACTGGGCATCTATTTACTTAACACTAACCCAAAAAAAAGTAAACAAATCCATGTAAGGGATTAGACCTTTCTGGCATATCCCAAAGATCATGATGCCTGAACATGGAGTAATTCTTTTTAAAAAAAAAAAAACTGTAAAAGTGATTTCACCATCATATTTTCCATTCTAGACAAAAATCCTACAATGATCAAACAAATAAAAATTTAAAAACTTCAAAAGGAACCGTGAGTCTCTCTGCTAACGGGTTTGTTTGCAACTATGATAAGACTGCTTGTATCTGACCTCCCCAGAACCCACTTACGCACAAACCCAAATGGATGGTGGTGGTGATAATGACGATAGGTATAGGTTTTTTTTCTTGAGGGGGGGGGG
>NCQV01070336.1:0-10850 GCA_002740545.1 Lophocereus schottii
GGCTGATTAAACTACGAAAAGAACAGGGCCTTATTCTCCCTTCATACAAGAAAATATGAAAAGCATTTTTCTGTACATTTGAGATTTTTGAAACTTTTAGATAGAGCACAATTCTTCTAAGAACATTTCTTTTTGGTACAACATTTATATAAAAGCAACATTGTAGTCATGGTGATTGATTCACTATATTAGAGAAAAACTTGATGAAAAAGACAACAATGCATATATCATATTACCACACTTCCATACGCATGTTTTGAAGAAAAATTAATGTTTGTGAATGGGGCATTTAGGACCACATCAATGGCAATCTGACATGCGGACTGACCTAGTTAACAAAGGTCAAGGGTTGACCTAACGGGGATGAAAAAACAAGGAAGGACATGACGGTCATTTCCCCTCATAATGAGAAATGATCACTCCACCCTTGGGCACCAACTCATAAGTTACAAATACTCCTATTTGTCATCATTATGATCACTGTTGGACGTCATTCATGATACGACATCTAAGATATACGCTCAAAATCAATAAACTCTCTCTATCTTTGTTCTCTCCATTTTCGTTTTATCCTTTAGGCCAACTTAAGGCACTTACGCGTCGAAGAAGCCATCCTTGGGTCAAACCCAAAGTTGACCTTCATTCAAGTCGTCGAAGAAAGACATGTCAGCTTCACTAACAAGCCAACTTGTCAATTTACTGTAAGTCTGAGCTTTCCTATCCTACTCACCTAAGTTTCTGCAGAAACTATTTGTAAAACAAGAATAATTTTATTAAACATCATAAACTACATGCAAGTGTATATAGGACCAGGAGCACATGCTTTGGAAAACATAGTATAACTTGCCAATAGATGGAAGAGGCAACGTAAAAGCAGTTATTAATATACAAACCAAAAACATCGGTTTGGGTTGTATGGCCTCTATTCAAAAGTCTTGTCTTTGTTTATGTGCTTGTTAAGTGATAATTTGTCGTATTTTACATGTCCCATTTACCTAATTCTAGCTCGTATAATAATATAATCTTTAGAATTTTTGCTTGTTTTGTTTCCTTTTGTAGGCATAAACTCCAATTGAGCAAAACGCTGTGCAAAAGAGCAAAGACAGACAAGAAGAGCAAAAGAAGGCAAAAAGGGACGATGGGAAACCACGCCACCGTGCCAGAGATGTGGCACGGTGGGGTTGTGCCACTTGGCACGGTCGTGCCGCCTCCCTCGTCGCCCGCTCGCCCGATTTTCTATTTAAATCCCTTCGGGAGTTTTTGTTTGAGGACCCCTCGGTTCTCTTTGGCGATTTTTAGGCTAGGTTTTAGATTAGTTTGTCAAATGAAAACCTCAATAGGAGGATTAGATTAGGATTGAAGATTGTAATTTTGGATTCAAGCTTTAGATTTCAAGTTCTTTCTATTAATCAAGACTAAGTTTCTTCCCTTTTCTCTCTCTTTTTTATATATTGTTCATGGTTATGTTTTGCGAGTTCAATTCTTGTATTTGAATTGTTCAGTTTAAATGTTGAGTTTTCATTATTAAATCGTATTTAGTTAGTTTGATTAGATTAGATTTTCATTCTCTTCTCTCTCTTGTTCATGTTTGCCTTCTTCTTTGCTAGTTTAGGTTCAGTTTGGGTTTTTGTATTTTGAGATGTTTAGTAGTTAGATTGTGTTTCTTTGGTTGTGATTACCCTCTTGATAGCTAATTGATTGTTGTTAGGCCTTTACCTAGCTTGTCTGTACTAGAATTTAGAGTTTTCTTTCATGCTCGCCAAGTGTTCGATAAAATGCTTTTTCGTCAGTGTTTTAGGCAAATTCAACTTGTGCTGAGACATGAGGTTGATTGTCTAGTGTAGGTGGAAAGAATAGCTAGGATTCGAACATGAAAATAGTCTCGATCGCTAGCAAGGTCAAGGGTTGTTAATCTTATAGTTTAATTACGCCAATCCTATGAAAATAGGAGGTTAGAACAATTAAACTAGCTCATGACCTTTGAGAGAGGGTTTGGGTGGTCTTTAATGATGCAACTAATCATCTCTAAATACTAGCATAATTTGAGAAGGTTAAGGTTTGATTTGGTTAGTTGGTTTATCTCAGGTTTAATCATAAGAGAAGTCTTTGTTTTTGTTTTAGTAGTTTAGTTCTATTTTCTATCCCTTCTCTTTTGCCTAACTTGAAACACTTTGGTTAATTCTGGTACTTGAAAACTCAACTCCCTGTGGACGACACCCCGAGTACACAACGATGCACCTTGCACTTGGGGTTTATAAATATTAAAACTTTTCCCTAATAAGTTTTTGGCGCCATTGCCGAGAAATTGACCCTTTTCAATATTGGAGGTTACTTGGGCATTCGAGACTAGGTTTTTATTTTAAAAAATCAAAAAAAAATTTTTTTTCCACTTTTCTCAATATGAGTATGAATTATTGTGGAGAAACTATGATGGATTACATGCTTTCCTTGCTCATGGTAATTATTGCTTAAAGAAGTGGAAAATTTTAAATACAGTCTATGAGGGTGTGAATTATGAGACCCATGCTCTTTTAGAGTATTGGAATTTTTGTGCTAAAGATGTTAATGAAGCATGTGAATTTCTTGATTGGTTGGCTTGGGATACTTGTGAATTTGAAACTAGTTGTTCTGATTCTTATGTCCCACCCCCTTGCATCCCTGATTATGCTCCTCCTGTGTCTGAAATTTGTCATTGTTCAGATCATGAAAATATTTCTTGTCCCTGTTATATTTCTAATGAGGGTTTTGCTAGACGTAGTAGTATGATAGAGACAATGAATGAGTAACAAATTGAGTTTGCTAATAAAATACCGGAGTATGACCTATCACATAAGGCCGATATTAGGTTTAGTTCTCCTAGACTTGATGTTAATCTGTATGATGATGGCGCGTATTTCCCTCCTGTAGAGTCCGGGCGAAGTACTCGACCCTTCCTTGACTACTTTACTCACAGTTGCTTCATCCTTTCCTACTACCCTCAGGGACAATACTGCATTTATCATGACCTTTCTTGGTGCACCTTCTCCTTTAGCTTAATCAACAGAGTTCGAGGTAGGTGAGACCCTTGGTATTAGCGCTAGTGTTGATGTGGATGATACTTATTTTGAGTCAGGCGATGTTTTTATTGAGGAACATGATCTTGATATGACTCTAGTAGGGAGGTCATACGTGGACGTCGTGGCTACTATTTTAACTAGTCCTGATTTGGTTGATAATATATCCCCCGACCACCGTGATACCTTCCATTCTTCTCCTTCATGTTCGACACCCTCCCCTTCCCCTGAGTGTTACGCTGTGTTGCTTATTGATTCTCATTTGATACTTGAGGGGAATGAGGTTGACTGTTCTAAGTCCTAGGTACCTTTAGAGGGTAAGACCCCTCCCTTGATCCTTATAATCTGTACCTAGAGGACATGCCTGACAAAATCATGTTATCTATTGGGTTCGATTATTCTACTGATTTTTTCAAGGCATTTAATAAGTTTAGGAGAGTACTTGCTATCATTCCGGGATTTATGTTTAGGTGCTCTTACTTGCATTCATCTGAGTTGCATGCTCAGACATTTGACAACCTCTTACGAACTTTGACGGCGCGACTCCGTGAGTCTTGAGTGATGATGAGCAATGGTTGATGCTCCTCATGCCTCCACAGCACCATCTTAGCGACGCACAGTTTAGGTGTACACAGCACCTAATCTGGTATGATCGTTCTAACCCTTCTCTTTTCTCCTCTTTTCTTTTCTTTATTTTTTTTTGGTTTAGTTGTGAATATTAGGTTGTGTTTAGTTGTGGATATTAGGATTGTGTTTTTGTTGGTGATTAACTTTGAGGTGAAATTTGGGATGTTGTTGTGCCAACTGAGGGCTATAATCACTTTTCACTTTGTTTTCTTTTTTGTGTGTTTGTTTTGTGTGTCTTATGTGTGTGTGATTTTATTTTCTTTGTTTTTGTGTGTTTTGTGAAAGTAGTGACTCCATGGCTCCCAATGAGGATATTTTGAGATTTAGATGTGGTGGTGGGAAGTCATATACCCTTTTGTGCATATTTTTCTCAAAATTTTTCACTTTTATATAGTTTTTCTTTTTGGTTTTGGGGAAGCTTCGTACTATTCTAATCAGCTTAAATCCTTGTGCCTTGACTATTAGCTTGCATATAAGGATGATGTGCATGATAGATCTTCATCCTCACTGTGTCATTCTAGGCCCTAATTCTAACCCCAATTGTTCATTATCGATGTGTAATCTAATCCTTATTCATACCATCATCATTATCTTAGAGTCTCAGTCTTCCATGATTAACTCTCCTACTTACCTTGGACATGGTTACTTTCATTTTTTTTTTTTGCATTTCAAAAAAAAAAAAGAAAAAAAATAAAATTTAGAATGACAAGTATCCCTTTGAGGCATGCGCTACTGGACGTTACCTGTTGAGGCAATGCTGCTACTGGATGTTACCCTTTGAGGTAATACTGCAACTGGGATGCTTACTTTCTGTGTTAATAAGCCAATAATGTACTTTGTGTCAGTCAAGTTAGGTTGAATTTAATTCTAGTAAGCCTAAGTCCTAGGATGATGACACTAGCGCATTAAGCGCTGGGATGGATTCTATGTTTTGATGTACAGTGCGGTAAAAAGTTGGTGCTTTGATATCGTGCATGTGGATAGAGAGTCTTGTTGTGTACACTCTATTTATATACAGACTAATATCTTTGTTGCATTGGTGACTTGGTTGGCCAGAATGTGTACGGTTTTCCCCTTATATAGAAATTTGCGCCTTGTTTGTATATTAATTTTGTTTTCTTTGTTTTCCTTTCTCCTTTTCCACTTACTTTTCTTTTTTAAGATTTTATGGGTATGTCTTCTGCAAACCTTCACGAGACCTCACTCGTCCACTTGGGAGAACCAAGGGATTTAAAGGGTTTGTTGCACACGCTAAATGCAACCGTGATTCCTATAACAATGAGTTAGGTTCTTAGGTTAGTTTTTCTTTTATTTTGCTCAAGGATGAGTAGAAGATAGGCGTGGGGGTATTTGTTAGGTAATAATATATCTCATTTTATATGCCATTTTTACCTAATTTTAGCTCGTATAATAATATCATCTTTAGGATTTTTATTTGTTTTGTTTGCTTTTGTAGGCAATACATTCCAATCGAGTAAAACGCCGTGAAAAAGGGCGAAGACGGACAAGAAGAGCAAAAGAAGGCAAAAAGTGACAACGGGAGACTGTGCCACTATGCCAGAGATCTGGCACGGTGGGGCCGTGCCACCCTGGCAAGGTCGTGTCGCCTCCCCTATCACAAGCTCGCCCAATTTTCTATTTAAACCCCTTCAGGCGTTTTTGTTCGAAAACCCGCCGGGCTCTCTCTGGTGATTTTTGGGCCAGGGTTTACGTTAGTTTATCAAACAAAAACCTCAATAGGAGGATTAGAATAGGATTGAAGATTGCAGTCTTGAATTCAAGCTTTGGATTTTAAGTTCTTTCTATTAATCAAGACTAAGTTTTCTTTCCTTTTCTCTCTCTTTTTCATATGTTGTCCATGTTTATGTTTTGCTAGTTTAATTCTTGTACTTGAATTGTTCAGTTTAAATGTTTAGTTTTTATTCGTAATTCATATTTAGTTTGTTTGATTAGATTGGATTTTCATTCTCTTCCCCCTCTTGTTCATGTTTGCCTTCTTCTTTGCTAGCTTAGGTTTAGTTTGGGTTTTTGTGATGTTTAGTAGTTAGATTGTGTTGCTTTGGTTGTGATTAGCCTCTTGATGGCTAATTGATTGTTGTTAGGCCTTTACCTATCTTGTTTGTACTAGAATTTATAGTTTTCTCTCATGCCCGTTATGTGCTCGATGAAATGTTTGAAAGAGCTTTCATATGTATTCAATTTGTGCTAAGAGGTTATGTTGATTGTATTGTGTGGGTAGAGAGAATAGCTGGGATTCAAACATGAAAATAGTCTCGGTAGTTAGCTAGGTCAAGGTTTGTCAATCTTCTAGTTTAATTGCGCTAATCCTACGAAAATAGGAGGTTAGAATAATTAGACTAGCTCATGTCCCTTGAGAGAGAGTTTGGATGGTCTTTAATGATGCAACCGATCATCTCTAAATACTAGCATAACTTGGGAAGGTTAAGGTTTGACTTGATTAGTTGGTTTATCTCAGGTTTAATCATAATCGAAGTCTTTGTTTTTGTTTTAGTAGTTTAGTTCTATTTTCTATCTCTTCTCTTTTGCCTAGCTTGAGACGCTTTGGTTAGTTCTGATACTTGGATATCCAACTCTCTATGGACGATACCCCGAGTATTGAACGATGCACCTTGCACTTGGGGTTTATAAATATTAAAACTTTTCCCTAACAATGCTGGTCAAGGCTTTGGACTGGGCTATTGGAATTGCATATCTCATATGGTCAAGCCATAACGGCCTATGAATATGCGGTTCAATTAAGTGGACCTTTTATTTATAGTAATTAATTTATAGATGAAAGACAGAACCCAAAAGCGAAAAAACACCCATCTATTCTTTCTTATTTTCTTTATAATAAGTCATTCTAAGTTAATTAAGTACTTGTTACACTTTAATTCAATGGTTAAAGATAATTGATTTTTAGTATATTATTTATCTTGACTAGTGAAATAAAGTTGAATTTAAAATATGCTTGTTTAAGTGATTTGATTGAATTTAAGAGCTTTCTGAAAGATATTTTCTTGTCAGCGAAGTAGAAATGCACCGAAATCGATCAAATCAACCATTGTCATAGGCACATGAAGATTTGTGACCTCAAAATTACAAAGGAATAGCTTATATATGTCCAAACAATCTAACTCTATGCTTGGAGTTTTGTAGGACGCACTGTCCATGGTGAAATATTTGTTAATTTATTTAGAATGTCTTCGTCCTAACCGCTGATGTTATGTTAAACTTTTGGTCTGCATTTATATTTAATTCTGTTTAGAGTAATTAGGACCCCTACCAATGGCATTGTAACATATTACAAGGCCTAAATCTATGCAAGTCAAGGGTTGACCTGATAAGATGGTGATAGGAAAGGTAAGGGTGCAATGGTCATTCCACTGTTAAAATGAAGAGTTACCATTTTACCCTTAGGCATAAACCCCCAACTATTAGTACCCTTACTTATCATTATCATGACAATTATTGGATACTATTCATGATATAACATTTATAATATCCTTCCAAAATCATTAAAAGCTCTCTTTACCTTTATTTGCTCATTTCCCCCTCTATCCTTCCTAAACCAACTAAGTGTTGGATGGACCTTTCTCGAGTCAACCTCAAGATCGACCTTTCATGCAGGTTATCAAGAAAGAGCATGTCAACACCTTTAGCAGTGGTGCAAAACAATCACAATGTTTGTGTGAACCAACAAAGGAAAAACAATCACAATAATTATTCTAGAGAACTCATACTTGATAGCAGAAAAGGTCTAGAAATGAACCAACAAAGGAAAAACAAAAGGCATGCAATGCAGAACACAGTGGCATAGTTGAGACAACTATCCCAAAGTGATTTTGCTTTAACAATGGTGCAAAATCTCCCATGGCTAGTTGCTCCCCACGAGTACATGGTTTCATCCAATCTCATACACTCTCAATGAAGAGAAAGGAAGAAGAAGAATATGTAATTTGTTTTCGTGCACAATTAGGAGAAAAACCAACCTTTATAAATAATGGTTAGATCCAACAAAATTTCCACCCAGGGCACTAGTGATTTCTTGGTAATGATTAAAAAAAAGGAAGGAAAAATTTAGTGGTATTAATTCAATTATAGGACACCAACACATCGTTCACCCTTTGTAATTGAGAGTTATAATAATTTAATGGGCTTATATTTATGCATAATGTTTATGTTCATTCCAGCTTTTTTTTTTAAATAATTTGAGGTCGTAGATTTCACTTTATGGTTTTTTTTTTTTTTTCATTGGGGGCAACTTGGTTTTTTTGATGGGCGACCATTTATATATATAGATTGGCTCAAACAATGCCAAAAAGTAAGTAGGGCATTTTCGCCCAGTGCCTACATGACAAATCTATCCATATTTATATAGACAAGAATGACAAAAAGGTTTTGGAAAAATAAGCTTTAGAACTAGTAACCCGATTAGTTAGCAATCAATTTTGGGAAAATGATAAGTAGTCTTGTAAACAACATCATTAGTTAATGAAGTCAACTAGTTAAAACATTGTCCAAGACAATAAATCTAACGGAGAAAGATACAATACCGATAATGCATAAATCCGACCTAACTAGTGGTGCATACTTGTGGCATACCAAACCAACCTTGGTTTTTCTATTTAAAGAAGTATGGAGCATCCACTATACACTTCAATCGTTTCATATGACACTTTTTTTTCTCTCCTGCAAAATAAAAACCTCCGTTGAAATGGGTTTTATTGCAACAACTTTGAAACTTTTCCAACAATTCGGATATGATTTGTGATTTAAATTTTCAATGAGATTGATGCATAAATGCACTATCTTGCTATTTGAATTAACAATTAATGACATCAAGTTTAACACAAACATCCTACCATGTGAATTAAGTTTGAAACTTGATAGGAGTTATAATTCTGCTACTTGGGAACACAATAATACCAAAATCATTTTAGTACTCTGCGATTGACTCATGCTGTTTATATACACCCAGCTTGGTACTCATGAATGTTCTAGGAGATTGACCCTCTAATCTCTATAGGAAGCAGCCACACTTCCACGCATCATTTAAGTAAATCCATCAAGTATGTGCTACTTCACACCTCCGACTTAATGAATATAGATTCATTACAAGCTAAAATTCAATCTCACCAATTTTGTAGCAAGCACCACTTATACACAATAGGGAAAGTTAAAAAATTGATGCTCTTGCATTGTAGACAATTTTATTAGTATCCATGTAACTTGCCTCTCAGGTGAGTGGGGATCCATCTCACAATTTCTTTGAAGGGTCTCAATCTCACCCCCCGGATGCTACAACCATTTTCTTATAAAGGCTCTTCATTAATAGATATGAGAGATTCTTTTTGTACTTCGCACAGCTCAATGATATCACTCCATTTTATACGAGCTTCTTGATAACCTTGTGTCTAAGGTGAACAAGGATTCTTTTGTCGTTAAAGACTTTATTCTTTGCCATTGCAATGACCACTTGGTTGTTACATTTAAATGTAAGAGTTGGCTTCCCGTGTAATGGGATATCTACTGTCAAATTTTTCAGTCGATGAGCCTCATAATCTACAATTTCAAGAGGAATAAACTCACATTCTATAGTAGACCAAGTAGTACAAGATTGCTTAGATTTTTTCCAAAATATAGACTATAGTGTATCCAGCTAGTGTAAAAATAAGGCCACTAATTGAATTAATTTCATCATTATTAGATCTTAATTCACATCACTATATCTTTGCAACATAGCAAGAATTTCACCATAATGTTAAGCACAATAAATAGTACCTTTCAAGTACTCTAAGAAAATGTTAGAGTATTCCAATGTTTATTATTATGATTATGAGTATGTCTACTAAAATCTCAGGCCTAGTATAGTTAATGAGAAACATAACACTCCTACTATTCCTTGCATATTTAGATTGACACCCAAAGATACTTTCCTTTTTTCTTCAAATGAATCATAAGGTGTCTATATAGGTTTAATATCAAATTGGTGAAACTTTCTACGTGTTTTCCAATGTAATAAAACTTATTTAAACACAAACCATAATAAGTCTTCCAATCTTAACTCTTGAAGTCACCTCATATCTTTCATTTCAATTTTGGAATTTAGATGAATTACGCACTTGTTCACGCGTAGAATGTACACAAGAATAAGCTTTATCAGCAACAAATCCATAAGTCGTAATAATGTTATCAAATTTCTCATAGTATTGTTTAGGGGCTTGTTTTAATCAGCATTAGGATTTGTCTAATTTTCATACTTTGTTTTCTTGAATACACACAGCAAACCTGTTTAGGTGTTCTATATATGTTTTCTCATCTCAATCCCATTCAAGAAACCAATTTTAACATCCATTTAATGAATATATAAACCATGAATAGATGCAAGTGCACTTAAAAGGCTCTCACAGTGGCTATTTCAGCAACAAGAGAACAAGCACCAAAACAATCAATCCTCTTTTTCTAAGTAAAGCCCTTAATCACTATTTCTAGCTTTCTACTTATCAATTGTGCCATCAACCTTGAGTATCTTCATAGATGTACTCAAGAGATGTACAATCTCTAAGAAGGTCAATTAAAATTCAAGTTATACTACTGAGAATTGACTCCAGCTCATTATTAATGGCTTCTTTCCAGAAAATTGCATCAACAGATTTATATCTTTATTATAGATTTTAGGGTTTTCTCCAATAGTATAAATAAAAATAGTTTTTCTACATAGTACATCATGCTAGATCAAGAAAGTAGTAATAAAATAATGATTAAAGGATGCTTCTTTTCTAGCTACTTTGCTCCTTTTTGTTCAATTTCATGTTCAACAAAGTGAGGAGTAAAAGATGCAAGATGAACATGATAATGCACTAAGATAATGAGATGCAACTTTTATGAGAAAAATATGTTTAACGAATACAACATGTTCAACCTCCATAATATTGCCATGCATACAAGATAGATTCACACCTTTAGGAATAAAATCTATATGCAACACTTTGATATGCATAACCAGTAAATAATGCATCACAATATTTGATCCAATCTTTTCTCTTTTGAAACCAAGCAATTGCACTTTATCAAGACACCCCTACTCGTACACTTCTAAAAATTTTAGGTTAGTTAGGTAAGCTTTCCATAGTTTAGATAAGGACTTGTCTAGTTTCCTATGAGGCA
>NCQV01070337.1:15385-25978 GCA_002740545.1 Lophocereus schottii
CGAGTATAGTTCGATTCGGGTCAATTCGGGTTTCGGGCTTATTTTCAGGTGAGACTATTTCGAATTTCGGGTCAGGTATGGCCTTGGGTTATTCAGTTTAGGTTTCGGATCTCGGGTTAATTTTCCCAGATCTAATACAACTCTAGGTGTTGTCTGATCAAGTATTAGTTGGTTCAAACTACTATGTTATAGTGTCGGTAATTTTGTTGGCTAACAACATAAATGTTGCATTCCAAGTGTTGTTTGGCAATGAGTTTTTGCACTAAAAAGCTCTTTTTGAGAGTATTGACTGTTTGACATCAGTAAAAAAAAATTATTTAGAGTGTTTGGTTGATAAATTTTTGTATTGATTTTATATACCAAAAAATTATTTTGTAAAAAGCTTTTTAGAAGAACTTTTTAAAATAGTTTATTGCTATGGATAGAAAAATGATCATATTATTTGCAATTATTTTTACAAAATTCCTGCAAAAGCCATGGGTAACAAAAGCTACCATTTTATATTGAATCAATTTAGCTCCCTTTGTGCACTCCGTCTATTTATTTATTTTTTTATTGATTGCTTTTTTTTCCCCCCTCCCTTCTTCAATCTTCAACAATTAGGTAGGTTGAAAAAAAGATTTGGGTTGGAGATTGACTTCAAATCTTCAACTGTTTGAACTTTGTTTTTTAATTACTTCTCTCTTCTTCTTCCTTTAATTGATGTGGGTTGGTTGAAACAGGGGTTTAATCTTTGAATAGTAGGTTCCCTTTTCACATTTCTTGTCACATAAATTTCAAGTATTATTCAAAAGAAAATTATGTTAACAATGAAGAAAGGTATTGTCATAAAAAAATTGGGTAAAGCTATAAATGTATTTCATATATCAAACATATAATTCTTAATTTATATTGAGAAGAAAAATAAATATACAATTTATAAAAATTGTCATGTTAAAAAATATTGAAATGGAGTTGGGGGTATAAATGAGATTTTGTCAAATAATTTTGTTACAAATAATTGATTTCACCAAACACTTCCTCTAGAAATAGCTGATATAATCAGTCAAGTTAAACAACTAATAAAATCAGCTAATATAAAATGCAAACAACTAACAGTTAACAATTGATTGCCAAATCCAAAATTAAATATACACTTATAATCTTACTTGGATTACTAGTTAGGGTGTGGAGTTCCATATGATAAACTTACTTCTGAATTGTAAAATAATAAAGAGATTAATTCTATTAAATTATAAATTAAGCACTCTATAAAATGGAAGTAGAATACAGCTAAACAATTAGTTCATTTTAATCCACTACAAAATCAAGCTAAAACAATTGTGGATATTCATTTTTTGTAAAAACAAACATGTTGAAATTTGCATCGAAAAGCTTAAAAAATAATAATTTTAAAATAGTAGTGCCTGTCATTTTATAATTAGCTTTAAGAAACATTAAATTTTCTTTTCTAAAAAAAAGAGTGACATTAAATTTGGGGCAGTTATTTTGGCTGGGCTTTTGTTAACGTTGGACGCATGTGTGCATTAACCATCGTCCTTTCTTACCTTCGCTCCAGGATTTTGCGGATCAAGATTCAGGAGGCATTTCTGTTTTTCTTTTCTTTTTTTTCTGTTATTATATGAGTCACCCTTATATACTGGTTCATATTCACTATATATATAGGGATTTTTAAAAATAAAAATAAAATTGAACCATAGGGGCATTTTAACTGAAGACTGAGTTAAATGGGGAGAAGATTATTACAACACGTGACTTTCGCATTTGGCGAAGGTTATTTTTGTTCAATTGTGAAAAAGTTCCATAGAGAATGAAATCCGAGTGTGGCATTATCATCTCTCGAAAGAGAACATGATTTTACATAACATAGTAATTTAATCTAGACCTGACAAATGAGTCATTCGGTTCGAGTACAGGTTAGGTCAAATTTGGATTGAGTCATGTTTCGGTTAAATGACATTTCGGGTCATTTCGGTTTGGGTCGGGTGTGGTTCAGTTGTGGTCGATTTCAGATCAACCAATTTTTAGTCAAATACGCTGGTCATGCCAAAACAAGCAACTTTATAGAAAATTTCGGATTGGGTATGGTTCCGTTCGGATCAATTTGGGTTTCCGGTACACTTTCGGGTGAGCATGTTTCGAGTGTCGGGTCGAGTATGAGTTTGGGTCATTCGTTTTGGGTTTCGGATCTCGGGTCAATTTTGCCAGGTCTAATTTAATCTTTCATAGTGATATCTACTTATTTTTAATCTTTCTTTTGTTGTTAACTTGGCGTTAGGGTATGAGTAAGGTTTTTGGGTACCCTGGAACCTGTACGGAACTGGTCAAACAGTTCCAATTTCGGTTGTAAAAAAAGAGAAACCGGTCTCATCGGTTCCGGTTTCGCTTCTAAAAAATACCTGAAATCGAAATCTGGAACCTATTTAGAGAAATGAAAATGAATAAGCTTTTGAATTTTTACTACTTTTCTTTCTTTTCTCTATTCTTTTTTTTGGATTTTTTTCTTACAATAATTGAATATTCAAATAGTGAATTTAATGCAATATCAATTAATTTTCTATTGGTAATTGAAGGATGATATCATAATTTTTTTCAAGTAATTAAGATAAAAAAAAATACGACTTAATAAATTAACTTTCTTTTTTGTAAAGATAGAATGTGAAGGTAGGAAAATATCAAACATCCCCTCTCCCCTCCAAAATAAGTAAGAAAATATAATTTAGTAGGTCCTAAAATTTGAACACTACGCGTTGTGGGTATCCTAAAATCGAAATCGGAACATTGGGTGGTTTCGGTTCTCAAAAGTTAGAAATATGTTTGACCAGTTTCGGTTCCGATTTTCAATTTTTTGGCCGGGTACCCAGAACCACTCACCCTTATTTGATGTGTTACTAGATTAGATACGATAAAATTGGAATCTAGATTAGGAAAATTTCCAAAAATATAAAATAAGATAAGAATTATGTGTAATGTGTAACTACAAATGGGCAGCCAATGCATGTGAAATTAAAGGTTTTATTATGTGCTCTATGTGGGTGGGGCATCCTTTTCAAAATGTGAAGCATTCATTAGACTTTATTAGTGAGTAAAAGTGGGCAAACGCCTGGCTTTTAAAGGGAAATGCTTTTTCAAAATTCAATAAGGTCTTGTCTACCTGATGTGTTTCCCTTTTCTGTTTTTTTTTTTTTTTTTCACCTGCTGAATTAAGTCGTTTTTCAAAAATGTTGCTGTTCCCTTTCATATTTGTACATGCATGCACACGGCGCGGAAAGCGGATCTCTCATACTTCGCGCCGAATTTTAATAAACTCCGCAATTCACGGCCCAAAGCTACGGTGCATGTTGGAATGTTAGCGCCTTCACAGTTCTTTTTATTCCCCTCCTCGGTTTCAATGTCATATATGAACCAGAAAGTTTTAATACACCATTACAAAACGTGGGATGGAAAGCAGTAGTAATTCTTAAAGCTTTAATGCCCAAGTCTCAAGTTTTAGGTACTTGTACATCGTCGGTGCTATTTTTTTTTTTTCCCATCAAGATCGACAAGTATTTTATCCTAATTACAATATACTTATGTATGAGAGCGGACACGTAAATATATTTTTCTTTTACGGATGTAGAAAAGATTGGCAAATAAAATAGATTGTATTCTAATCTACACCTACAAACTAGCCTCATATATAGCAAAGATGGTTCTTCAAATTGTGTAGTAGATCTGAGGTGGAAATTTTAGGTAATGTCTTTCTAGACGCCTTTAATTTTCTTTTGCATATGGATTTTGCATGCGCAATATATGCACACATTTTTTGTCATAAAGAGATTAAACAAATTGTCAGTAAAGTGTTCAACGAATGATAAAGTTGAGACTTTGAAAATACTAGGTACTTGTTCAATTACTCGCTGTTCATGTATTCAGTTATACATAATCTCTTTGGTCCCTCGAGATACTGCAAATATACTTTTAAAATAATGGAGCGAGTTATGCAACATAAGCCATTTAGAGATAAGCTACTGGTATGGTTTTTGGTTTTGACAAGGATCCTCTAAATTATGTACATATGCAAAATTCTTCCACCACATTTAAACAAAAAGAAGAGAGTGAAGGCAAAATTGAATATCTTAAGAAAATGAACTGCAACAAAGAATTCAATAGTTTTCTCAATGGACCACTACATGGGTAGTGTAGGGCTACATAAGTTGAAAGAAATGCATAAAATCATGTCCAAAAATAATTAAGAAGAATCACTTGTAAATGCAGATAGTCACATTTAAATGTTGATTGTTCTATTCTTGTTCAAACAAGCAAACAACAGATCATTTCTTTTCTGTGGTTGATGCTTTTTTTTTTAATTGTTAAATGCATTAAGTAAAGCCAAAATGATAAAACAAGATAGCAAAATCTAATAAAAGATCACATAACCATCTAATTAGAACTTCCATCTAAGATTTCTGCAACTGGCAATTTCCATGTTTAACCCAAAAAAAAAAAAGGGTTTACAAGTACTACTTTCATGCATGGTAGGATGAGAGCCAGTTATAACAAAGTAAAATGATAAGTGTCTTGCTACAAGACACTTCATAAGTGTCTTGTTTTGACTTAAAAATCATACTATTATGTTTTTAAATTGAAAAAAATGGTAAGATCGAATAGCAGAAACATATTATAGCTTATAAATTATATAAAATTATCCTTTTATCCATAATTTATCGATCACATTTCTAAAATACGCGTATCATATGTACTTGCAGATAAGGTTAATGCGCTTAGGGTATCATTTAATATTTTATTAGCGTAGCCGACGAATATTTAAAGTTTGTAATTCATAATTAAGAGTAATCATTGAAAAATTTACGATTTTAAATCATAAAATATGTTAATTATGATGACGCAAGACACCTAATAGTATCTTGCCGCAAGATATATATCACTACCCTATAATAAAACAACATTAGTTGGATTGGTATATCTTATCAATCAACAATGATCTTTCTCATTTATGTAATCACGTCGAGCTTTTCTGACATCGAATCTTCTAATGCTGACTTACTTTTTTCTAAAGTGAGAGTCAGTGGGGAGCAAAATTTTGAAAAAAATTTGATTCTAGTGTGAAATGGACTCTCAAAGTGTCCTCTTTGGCTGCAAGTTTTGTCTGCGAAATCCTGCGAATTTTCCTTCCATTTGCTTTATGGTATTAAGTAAAAGCATGCACTGATCTAGGAGGTGACAATGAGTCAGAGCCGACAACCCAATTTGATCCACTTCATAAACGGCCTGATCCTAATCTGACTTGACCTAGTTCATTATGCACCCCTAGTAACAACTCGACCATATATCATGTACATCACCATGTATCATACTCATCGTCACTATAAAATTCTTTTTCCTTCTCCTTTCTAATTATATTCTCTCATCCCAATTATGTTTCAATCTTGTCTCATTGACTCGGGGTTTTCTTCCCGTCAAGGTTTAAATTCAACTTCATTTTGTATTGTAAAAAGATTCAATGAGAATAGGTGATACATAAATTTGTAGAGGTTTGTAAGGACTCAAGAGTTTAAACGAGCTGAGCCACAACCCCAATTTTCAGGCTAGAAAGCCGAGTTCACATAATAGTTCCCGGGTCAAGCCTTGAGCCTCCTAGGCTTGAGCTTTGCTCATCAGTTCATTTGCATATATATTCTTGAACAATTACTATAGGTCGTTCCTTGTTTTTTTTTTTTTTAAAAAAAAAAAATTCAAACGGCCAAATGTTGAAAAGTCCCTATCCAAATTCTCTAATCAACGCAAAGACCATGACTTGATATTATTATGCTAATGATAAAGCCGAACACAATTACTTTTACTCATTCCACATTACCTTTGCTGTATTTCTATTAGGTTTGTAGGCCTACTGCGTATGATAAGATCTGACCTACCTTATAATCTTACTTATACATGTCACACATTACGTATAACATATCTTTAAAAGGGTTAGATTTCTTTGATGTCTGTTAGGATAGTAGTGAAAAATAGATAGAACTAACAAGCGAGTCATTTGGTTTGGGTATGAGTCGGATCAGGTTTGGATCGGCTCATGTTTCGGGTTAAACGATATACTATGGGTCGGTTCAATTTGAATCGGGTGAACTTTGATTCTGGTTGACTTTGGGTCAATTGATTTTTAATTCAAAAAACTTGTAATGCAAAAATAAGCAACTTTGTCCGAAATCTCAAGTTGGGTCTGATTCGATTCAAATCAATTCAGGTTTTGGGTTCACTATCAGGTAAGCCTGTTTCGAATGTCGGGTCGAATATGAGTCCGTGTCATTTGGTTTGGATTTTAGATCCCAGGTCAGTTTTGCCATATCTAAAAATAGACAATTAATATTGAGCCTGGATTCAACAATGAACAGGAATATGGAGTGAGCCTAATGGTATACCGGACTCCATACCTAGTAGACCTTGTAAGCCAGAAGGTTGGACGCGTTTTGAAGCTGGACTCCATGCGAAGCGGTCGAGTTTGGAAAGACATTGACCTGCTCGTCTTCAATACTTGGCATTGGTGGACCCACACCGGTCAATCCCAGCCGTAAGACTTAATTTCCCTCACTCATCATCACTCATCATCCCCAAATTACTAGTATTCACTATTCAGGCATTTTTAGGCGTACCTTCAACTTAGTTAGTAGTTAAGCCCACTATGCATGCCTTGAACCATTAGTATGCTTTGGAGAAGAACGTCGCCGAAATGATGGCAATTTGATCCGTTTAATCTCAAAGGAACAGAATTATTAGACAGGAATTAATGATGTAATTATAGATTAATTTAATGCAGGTGGGACTATATTCAAGACGGGGACAAGCTGTACAAAGATATGAACCGAATGATTGCATACTACAAGGGCCTGACTACTTGGGGTCGATGGGTTAACCGTTATATTGATCCTTCCAAGACTAAGGTCTTCTTTACCGGCATTTCCCCAACCCATTATGTGTAAGTTACCTTCAATTCTCCCTTCAATGCAACCTTAATTAGCTATCTTTTCTTCAATTATCTTGTCCACTTTTCCTGGTTCTTCACTATACAGAATAATCTATCACAATTACAGAGTTTTAAGTTAAGGTTCTGTTTAGCAAAATTAGTTGTTTCACTATACAGAATAGCTGTTGAGTTTTAGCGGATGGCTAATAGTTATTTAACTACCTGTTCAAGAAGAATACGTTTGATAAAATTAGCTGTTTAACACATCTCATGAAAATATTACAATAAAATAGACTTCTTTAGAAATGACCTTTTAGAAGTGTGAGGTGGAAATATTAAAAGTGACATTGAGGCTGTTTGTGTTATATTATCTTTAAAGTAAACTATCTTATACAAAAGTTGTCAGTTTGTAATTAATTAACTTAGCCGATAATATTTCTTATAATGTGTATTCAGGCTAAAAGTCAAAATCAAGTTTCATTAACTTGTATGTCATAATTAAATACAATACATGATATTAATTTGTTTATTTGATCCTCTCAAACTAGTTTGGAAGTCTACTGAAAATCTGAGAGTGGGAAATTCCTCAACGTATGATGCATTAGGAAAAAAAGTCTTCGCGTCGCGTTGGTTTTGATTGACTTTCTTACAGTTTCGTGGCAGCATAGCAATGACAATGATGCTAGTTTAATTTGACAAGTTATTTGATTGCGATAACATATCTCAACTTTAGGTGTCTCAATCACTAGTAGATCCACAAACGCTTCTTTATCATCTCTCTTTTAAAAAGTACTCAAAGAAAGGTGATTTACTAAAAGAAGCTAGCTATAGATCGTCTAGGAAATACTGCTTTGATACTTCAACAATTATTAAAACATTTAGTGCTCTCTCCACCTTAACACTCGAGGTCCAACAAACATTATATACAATATTCATTTGATCTAAAAGAGACTATTGGCATTGACATAAAATCAAACAGCGAACTATTTGGGTGGACCTCGTGATAGCAGGATCCACAATGAGAGGTGTTGCTATTGTTGTTGTATAAAATCAAACAACGAAGAGCCATGAGAATAGCTACTAACTGCTCTGATTTTTGCAGAGGAAGTGAATGGGACGAGCCATCAAAGTCATCATGCTCGAGTGAAAAGCAGCCGTTCTCCGGAACAAAATACCCGGCAGGGTTACCATTGGCATGGGTGGTGGTGGAGAAAGTGATGAGCAGAATAAACAAGCCAGTCTACTGGCTTGACGTAACAATGTTATCCCAATACAGGAAAGATGCCCACCCTTCTATCTACAGTGGTCTAAGTAAGGGCAGAGCCGATTGTAGCCATTGGTGTTTGCCTGGATTGCCTGATACTTGGAACCAACTTCTTTATGCACTTCTTTTCAATTCATACTAATTACTTTTAGGCTTTCTTTTTTAGTTGTCTATTTGTGGGCTGTAGCTAAATTGGGATTTTGTGTGTGTGATTTATCGTCAGTCTTTTGCTAAGTTCTTGGATTTTCATCGATTCAATCAGCATAAATGGAGCTTATTGTTGCAATTGTAAGTGTATGTCCTCCTCAGCCTAGTTTATTCATATCTGTTCACGTTTTCCCCTTCATCTCCATATGCATATTTGTTAACATGTATTTACATTTTGTCATTTGTCTCTGGATGCATATATTTATTAAGATATACTGCTACTTAAAATTTATCAAAATTAAGAATTTTAGGTTACTGATAAAAGCATCAGAATGATATAGCAAGGGTTACTATCATCGAATCTAGCTAAGACTTTGGATGTATCGACACAATTGAAATTTGTTAGTAAAAAGGAGATGCACGGCCCGTACTTTCCTGTGTAAATGGAGCTGCTTTGCGAAGTGTGCATAACTTGTACACTTGCACCCATTACAAAAAGTGTCGAGTGTTTGGAGTCCGTATGTTCTGGTTATGTATGTAATTAAGCTGGCTAGTCTCAAATCATTGGGCTTTGGATTAATACGCAAAGAGGAAAAGACATGAGAGTTGGCCCAGCGACATTAAATCTTCTAAAAACAATGGTAGCTTGTCCAAGGAGAAAGCATAGTAACCAAGAGGGAGAGAGCTTGAGCCTTGTATCACGGATCGAGTTTCTGGAGACTTCAGAATATTTTGGGATCCTCTAAAATACTCTGAAACTTTCTGGAATACACAAGAATGCTCCAGAACCTTCTAAAGCACTCAACGATCCTAATGAGTAGGGTTGACGATATGAACAAAAGCATCGAGGAGCTCGAACCCATGCGGGACATGGAAGAGCTTTGTGGGAAGATGCAAGCGGCTATGAGCCATGTGATAGTTGACATTAATAAGGAAATCCAAGCCCTTCAAGCGTTTGAGGCTAATAAGGATGGCGAACTCCAAGCTTGTAAGGCTGGCGTTGCGGCTTGCAAGGTCGAGATTGATGCATATAAGGCAAGGATCGAGGCCTTTGAAGCCTAACTCAAGGGTGCATGACTGCAGTGGCCAATAGTGAGTCTGTCTAAGTATCCACCACTCCAAAGTGAAATGCATCAAGGCCTCCTAACTTCTGTAGAGGTCGGAGTTCAAGGCAGATAGACAACTTCCTTTAAGGACTCACAATTTGTTTTGGAGGCAATGGACATCGAGGATGACACCCAAAAGGTGAGTAATGCTGCTTTCTCCCTCAAGGATATTGCACTTGTTTGATAACATCGCAGGTGTGACGACCTTAGAGGGGATCCAATCCCATCAACACATGGGACGGGTTCAGTAGAGAATTTAAGAAACAATTCTATCTCAATGATGTTCAATATGAGGGTAGGGCCAAGATTTGATGCCTTTAGCATAAAGATGGCCAAATTTGGGAGCATGTCAAGGAGTTCTGAGAGCTACTTTTAGAGATTTCGAGTATGGAAGAATATGACGCACACCTTGTTTCATCAATGACCTTGAGGGATGCACCAGATTCACCTAAAGCGATGAGGAGTGCAAGACATCGCGTCAGTGATTGCCACCGCTAAGTCACTCATTGAGTTCAAGAGGGAGTCCACAAAGGTATGAGGCAAGAAGGCTTAGGATGATAGTGGCAGTGATAGAAACCGAGACAAGTCTCTTAGGCAGGACAAGCCAACAACATTTAAAAACAACGGTACGGATAAGAAAGATGAGATGCCAAAGAAGATCTCATACTTCCTTCGCAATGGGCCTCACCCGGTCTTCAAGTGTCCAAAGTGGTGCAAGCCTGTCGCTCTTACCCAGGAAGAAGATAGGCATGAAGAGTTGGCTCAATGATGCTCCTAAGTGTAATTATCCGACCCTAAATCATGTTTATTTATTTAATTAAGCCATATTATTAATTTTCTCACATTTATTTATCGTATTTAATCATCCTAGTTGGGAATAATTTATTTGGATCCCACTTTGCAATTCAAGTTTTAATTACCATAAAATTTCAGGTGATCGATAGTAGACCCTGATAAATATAGTTTAAGAGATTAAATTATTTTTCATAACATCACAAAAATTTAATTTCAAGCTACGTAAAAATTTTATTACAATGAAGTGTTTTACTTCTGAGCCTAATTCATTTGGGCCCAATTTGAGGTCCAAAAAGTTGGTGTATTTGGATTGAACTAAT
>NCQV01070348.1:8965-20565 GCA_002740545.1 Lophocereus schottii
TTCCTCCCAATTCTATGTCTAAAATAGAAAAGTTTGCCATAGACAAGGAACATTTGAGGTAGAAGGAAAATGGTTGAAGTGCATAAAATGATAAGTCTAAGCTAAATCTTGACAAAGTCACTAATTTTTTTTCTTTCCCTTGATGGTCAAATGTCCATCTCAGATGTATAGATGTATGTTGATAACTTGATTTTGATTTAGGGTATGGGTGAAATAGTTCTAAAAAGTAAAAATAATGAGGAAAATAGGAATATTAACAAAATTGGGTGATAAATTGAGCTTGGTTTGCATGAAATTTGAACCTTTGTAACTTTTATGGTTTTAGGATTTTGAAAATGTGTTTAATATTCGTGCTACTGTCATGTTTACTTGAAAGTTATTCATATGAAATTATTGACCTTAATGTCAATCCAAGTGCTAATTTATTTACAAAAAATTATGATTGCATGGTATTTTTTGCTAACAAAATAAGGACAATGGGAATTTAGTTGTTCACTATAGATATAAAAGAAATATTATCATATACCCTCCTCAACATATAGCTATATGTTGATTTACACACTTTGCTATTGCAATTATTATTTCACCCTATTTGCTTTGATAATTGTTTTCATATGCACAAAAATGATCACTATTTAGCCCCCTTTACATACATATTTTTGATTAAAAAATTTTAACGTGAGGGAGGTTAAATGGTAATTTCAAAAGTTATGGATTAAACATAACATTTACTTATTAGGATTGCAGACTAACCGCATGCATACTTTTGCTGTGCTGTCGCCTACTAATGACAATTGTCTAACCCACTGAGGGTAAGGAACACAACCACCTAGATTCCTAATAACTGGTACACAAATAAAATGTTTTCTTGGTGTATGAAAATTACAAAAAAGTCTTGAAAGCATATATAACCCAAAAGGTTCAAAAATATTGGCAGAAAGAGCATAGGATACTGAACTTGACACCTTAAGCATGAATGAATGAGATTGTAACTAGTGGGGTGGCGCATTGCATCACGATGCAACTCCATAAACAATTCTCTTAAAGATAAAATAGGGGTCGACGACATGATTGGCCTACTGACAACTGCTATTGGGTCCTGTTGCAGGCCGATGGGATCTGCCTTCATTTCTCACTCCTAAAATCACATGCAATTATATTGTTAATTGTTATAGTCAAGCTAATTAGGGGCTAATTTAGCTGACTGCGTGCATATCAACCCTATTCTACCATATTTTAAAATATTTGAGAGTAAGATGATTTGATTTATATTCCTAAAATTATTTCTTACTTGCGGAAGTCACCTTAACATCCCTATAAATAGAGGCATGCATCCCTTATTTTCACACACACTAATACACCAACATATCCTAGAGGAAACTCTACTCCATTCTCTCTATCACTCACTACTTAGCATAACTCTAGCAAAATCTTATCCTCGACTTGGTAGTAAATAATACTCTACCAAAATCCTCATTCAAAATCTTTTGTAAAAGGTTTCTTATTCCTATTGTAATGCATTGGGAAGTAAAGAAAGTATAAAACTGTTGCTTTGCCATTATACTTAGATTGAGGTAGGTTTCAAGGGCCATAAGTTAAAGAGAGTGATCTTGCCTTTTGCTTTCTTTAAGTTTGGTTTTTTAATCATGTTCTTGTTTAATCCTCCGTGATTATATGTTTCATGCTTCTGTTCTCATTCATAGTAAAAATATGTCCATAATAAAGTAATCACGGAAGATTGTTACTTTCTTTTACATTTCAGTTCCTTTGTAGATGAATTCCTAATAAGTGGGCACCAAAATACTCTTCTTATTGAGTACTTCATTAAAATAAGACTAATTCATGAAAAAAACATATTGCATGGGACCAAAAATTTAAATTATAATACATTTATTTCTAATAGAGGCTGTTATTGAAGCGGGCGATCCAATGGTGGTTTTCTACCTTCCATCTGGTAGTACCTTTGCCCCAAATCCATTGTCATGGTTCGTAGCCATGGAGTCATTTATTTAACCTCGTTTGAGAATCTCAAGAATTATAATCCTATAGAGAAATCCTTCTCCTTCTTGAAAGTTAAATTCTACATTCCTCGATTGTCTCTTTGACTTTTTAAGGATTTACTTACAAGAAGGAATCGAGTATTTTCTATAGCATTAAAGTTTTGTACATTTCCTAAAAAATGTGTAGGAGACTCTCTAAAATTAAAGCATCATTCCATCCAATCATAGTTCACGAAACACCACTGTAAGAAAGCCGATACGATGCATCCACCATCCCCATGAGAGCGTAGGCCACAGGTTGAAGAAAAGAAGGGAAAGTCAATTGAATCTTGAGGAACCTCGAGCCCTTCCCTCTTTTGTGCTCCTCCTTAAGGGGCCATCGATCCAGGGGATGCTTTCATTAGCAAACCCACTAAGGAGATGTAGGTAAGAGGGTGAGACTGAAAAGAAATGAATGCAATAAATTTTTTTTTCAAGTTCAAAATTTGCATCATGTAGGCATTTTGCATAGTGTGCATTTTGCATAATGTGCTCGGCCTTGGTAATATGCAAAGTTTCTCGAGTGCTCCCCAGTAAAGCATGCCCTTTAGATAATCCTTCTATCCCCAAAATTATGTGGAACTCCTTACTACAGCAAGCCCTTCACATTCAATCGTGATGTTGCATCTAAGCATAACCACCACGTGACTTTTTATAGCATACCACTTCAAAGACAAAGAGGGTCCAATCCGTCACGCTTGGACATTAGGACTGCTAACTCTACTGCGCATCTTGTGAACATAGACTTAGGATCAAACCTCGTATAAGTGATTTCCTTGAATAAATGCTAACTGCTTCTTATTATACCTTTTTGTGTCTATTAAGAGAGTGTTTGTTTTTTTAAAAAAATTGGTATCTTTTGGCCTTTTTTGACCAAGAACCAAAGTCCTACCAGGAATGCATACTGTCCTAATTAGGAACTTGTCGATGGCATCCAACAACGAATGAGTCCAAGACAGTAGTGATTGGAATTCTCCCTAATTATTTCATTAAAGGTGCAACTATGGCTCAGCGATCATGCCTTGCATGACACTAAGGGTTAGGAGGAAGCTGGTATCACGATGAAGCCATGCCGAATGCCTTGTGCTTCCTTCCAATCTCCCTAGTCTTTAATGACACCTTAATATTCCAATTCAGTCTATGCTGGCAGCATTGAGGTTGGTTTAAGGTTTCTTTTTCTTTATCTCCCGCTTTTCCAAAATCAAAATCTAGTGGCAATTCTCCTTTTTTTAAAAAAGAAAATTTTCCCTTTTTTTTCTAAAATCCTAGATTTTATAGCTCATGAAGGTAAAACGAGCGCTTGGAGAAGTGACCATTAGGGTCGTTTGGTAAAATTTCCATGTACAAGCTCCAATCCAATGTCAGGGAATGGCATTAACAACAACCATTATGAGGAAGATGGTGGCGTGACGGAACGAATTACAACCTGTATGATTTATTTGATAGGACAAATGGAAAGATGGTTTGATGTTATATTTAATGAGTAATATAGACTCATAATGACCTCGCCAAAAAGGCACATGACCATGGGATTAAAATGAAAGAGAAGAAGGTGCCCCACTCTATTAATTTGCTCTATGATAAGGATCCTTACCAATAGATTAGAGGATAAATAAATCAGAGTAGCTGTTAAAGAGCTCTCAACTATCAATTTATAGATCTAGCCCTTTATGCACCCATTGTAAAAGGGAAATCGCCTTTTAATTTTTTCCTTCCTGAAAACTTGAAGTTCACGGTCCTAGGAAACTCGTCCTCATATAAGGAATTTTGTCAATGTGATGAACTTAAAAGGAATAAACAGGGCCCCTTACCCTTAAAATTTCCGTTTTACTTTAGAAGAAACATTGACTAATTGGTTTCATTCCTTAGCCCGCACAATATCAGCACGTAGGAAAATTTAACCAAAGAAATTCTCTAGTGATGTTCAGACAATACGGAGCTATCTATGATAGTCCATGATCTAGAACTTTTAAAATAAGGAGAAAAAGAATTTTTTTTCTAGCCTATTAGAGGACAAAAGCATTCTTCGTGATAAGTCATCTTTAGGAAAAGATTAAGTTCACATGGTCTTTAGAAACCTACGATTAGGTTATCACTGACATTTACAATTTCAACCCTTGAACATGTTCATATAGCTGCATGATGCCAAAATACTAGTCGATGAAGAGATGCAAAAGGCCCATAGAACACTTATTAGGGTAACAAAAGCTCCTCTAAAGAAAAGAAGGCGGCTACAGCCTCTAATGCCAAGGCAATTGATAGGGTCAATGTGGTAGAATCCTCGTAGGGTTTTCAACCATACTTAGCATGAAGCCAATCGAAGTGACGCAGCTCACAAACGCACGGGTGTTGTAGTCTATATTAAGATATCGTTTCCCAGGGAACAATGGAATCTATCAAGTCTATCCTTCTAAAATGCTAAGAAAAATAGAAATTGAGTTGAAATGTTCTCTAACACTAACCAGTTGCTAGATGAAATGCTACTTACTGATATAGGGCTCCTCTCAATTAAAAACGGCTTGAAATTTATTTCACCAACAATGGATTAGATCCAGGAAATTAAGTTTATGCTTTACTCTAGTTCGGATGAATCAAAGGATAACAATCATGAATAATTCAATTCTTTTTTTCAAAATAAACTGAATTATTTAGGCTAGTCAAATTGTCATTCTTTCAAAGGTTCTTGAATTAGTCCAGATTAAGGATCTAGACTACCAATTTTCCTCTCAACATGCAAATTTCACTGAAAAATTACCATGTTAAGTGTAATCTTGTTAATCCAGTAGCGGGTTTCTCCTTTCAGTAATTCACCCTACTATTTAATAGTTCACAAGCAATTTTAGCCTAAATCACTCACCACATTCATAACACAAGATCGATTGAAACAATCCAAATTGATTAAGCACAATATTGGTCAAATTAAGGATCTCACTTTATTGTTTAGCTAAAAAATCCCTAGATTAAAGGAAAACTACTCATATATGTTTATTAAGCTAACTGAAGAGTTTAAACATGACATCAAAACAAACTAGAACAATTCTCATGGGGTTTAAAGAGTAAGGGAGAGGAAATTGCTTAGAAAGCATAGAGTTCTTATTGATCCTTCAATCTTCAAGCCTCCAACTTGCAAATTGCCTTCCTTTCAATCCTCTTCTTGCCCTAAAATGATGAAGAATACAAGACTAATTGAGAGGCTTTTGAGATAGGATGGCTAAGTTCTTCTTTCTTGCAGCTAAACACACCTTGACATAATAACCACCAAACATTCTTAGCCATAAACCTAAGGGAAGCAAAAGGTTACAATTGTTTTAGGCCTACCATAGACCATGGCCATCACCACAGACATTCCGGTCTGGGAGGCCTCTATCTTGGGTGTTTCTCATTCTTCCTCCTCTCCATGGGCATAAAGGCTGGGATGTATCTGTGGTGAGTCAAAAATGCATCATTTGAGGGTCAATGCCATGTCAAAAAGGTCTTAAAACCTACAAACAATCATCAAAGAACCATAACCAAGCACAACATGTGAATTTGGGGCATAAATTATAACATAAAGCTCATGAATTTCCAAAAGATGCAACAAAATGGCCCAAAAATGATCTAAGCACTTATCAAGAAGCCTTGAAAGGACCTAAGGAGAAAAGGACTGAGAAATAAGAAATTAGTGCATATTGCAACTATCAATAAGGGAAAATACATTCAACCAATCAATGCTTAACATTAAAACATGCTATACATAACCTAATAGATGACAAAACCTTACCTATCCTGAATGATCTGAGTCTAAGAATTGGGACAACTGATTGGGTCTAATACTTATAGTTTCACTATAGAAGAATAAATTGACCTATTGGCCCTCATTAGGGATGAGGTCAACAGATTGAGGAGACAATCAAGAGACACCTATATGACTCCCCTCATGCTAATTAAAACAACACATGTAAAGTGGGATGAAGAGGATGAAATCCAAGATCTCATTTGTAATGGGACATGCTATAAACTGCTGCACCCGATTTAAGAGGGGGAATAGCTTAGTCTAATTGCACCTCAAGAAACACTAGAGGATCCTATCCTCTACATGCTGGAAAAAGACAAGGCTGACATCACTATATGGAGCCTTCTAGCTTCCTCTATAAACCATCGAGAAGCTGTTTTAAAGGCCCTCATGGGGATTGAGGTCCCAATACAAACCACCCTTGAAGAGTTGGTCAATTTCTTTATAATTGAGAGGTCCCCTTTAACCGTAACTTTTGATAACATAAACCTCCCATCTGAAGGGATGGAACATAACAAGGCTTTATACCTTAGTACAACTTACAAAAATAAGTCCATACTTATAACCTTAGTAGATAATGGCTCGTCAATTAACATATGCCCACTAATAATAAAGAAGTTGGGAATAATTGAAGTGAACTTGACCCTTTCAACCCTTAGGCTTACAAGCCTACGACAATACTCACAGGATCATTTTGGGGACTGTCAGCCCCAACATAGTGGTTGAGAGAATGGAAAGAAAGTTAGCCTTCTAGTTCATAGATGTATAAGTTACCTTCAACCTCCTGCTTGGTTGCTCATGGTTGCATGACCAAACGTTGGGTGCATTCAACCCTTCATCTAAAAGTCTAAGCCATAGTTAAAGGGGGTCATAATAGCTATAAATGTTAATCCTATGATCACTATCTTTGAAAAGAAGGCTTCCATTCTAGATGTAAGGCACAATGATAATGACACGAAAACTTAGGGCTTTGTAGCCGATAAATGTGTTGTTATCAACGTAAAAGATGAAGTCCCATATGACTTCAACCCTTTCTCTAACAAAAGTGAATGTCATGATGAGAAATATGGGCTACCTGCTTAAACTCAATTAGGGAAAAGGTTAGGAATGCTCACCCCTCTTCTTAAAGTGAACCCGTTGGCTCAACCTTTTTGTTTAGGGTATAAGCCTTCTCTTCAAGATGTTCAACTAAAGATTTCCGAGGAGAAACACAAAACACATCTATAACACAAGGGGATCTTTTCATACTACATGCTCCTTTACCTTCCAACACCTAATGGAGCTTCTATAAAAGGGGGGAGAAGATGCACTCTATTATAGCTTTCCTAAACCAAAGTACATCCTACGCCTTGGGGAGATTCTCCTATAATTTAGAATCTTTCATAATTACATTATGCTAGAGGAAGAGGTGCATTTCACTGAAAATACTCAGTCTGAAATAGACTGGGCCTGTGAGGACAATCAAGATCACTTCATATTGCTATTTGAGGTAGAGCAAAAGATGCATGAAGGTCCAGGATGTGCATTAGCAGTGGAAGACTAAGGTATTAATCATATAGAGAAGATTACCGACGTCGCTGAAGGGAGGCGCACTGAGATGGTGTGGACCATCTACAATGGAAAAAAGAGAATTAAGTTGACCATTGGACTAATTAACGACCTTCTTGCCGAGCCTATGAAAATTTTAGTTTTGAGCCAAAACCCTTTTCCCTGTATGGGGAAGAGTCTTCCCCTTTTCTCAAATCAATTTTGTTAAAACTAGTGTACTCATTCAAAATTTCCATAAAATTAGTTTTTCTGAGTATGCTTCTTGCATTTGCACTAGTGAAGAATTAATCCCCCAAAAACCCTTAATAAATAATGAATAAATTCATAATGAAACTACTATTCTTGAAAAAATAAAAACAATAAATATTAGAGCTATAGAAGAAATAAAGGAGCTCAAATTAGGATCACCCTTGACTCTTGAGGGCAAATAGCAATTTACTCACCTCCTAAGGGAGGTTAATGATGTTTCTGCATGCTCCTACAAGGATACACCTGTAATAGATCTTGAAATCATCGAGCATACAATTTAGCTATTTGTCAAGCAGAAACTTCAGCAAATGAAACCCGAATGGGCCTTAAAATAAAAAAAGAGGTAGAAAACAATTACATGTCGACTTCCTAAGGGCATCTAACTAACTTAAATAGGTATTCGATATCGTGCCAATCCCTAGGAGAGACGGACAAATATGGTTGTCTGTGGACTCTTAAGATTAAATAAGGCAAGGATGACTTTCCTTTACCACATATCGATGTATTAGTGGACAATATGGTAGGGAATCGTCTATTGCGCCTCATGGATGGTCATGCAAAATTAAATCACATTAAAATGGCCGAAGAGGATCAAGAGAAAACCACTTTCGTCATGCAATGGGGCACCTTTTGCTAAAATGTGATGCCTTTCAGTCTAATTAAAGCTGGGGCTACCTATCAAAGATTAGCCCAAACGTTGTTGTATGGCACGATGCATAAGAAGGTGGAGGTCTATGTAGATGATATGATTGCTAAATCAAAAAGCTAAGAAGGACATGTTCCTTAGGTCATAGAACTCTTCAAAAGACTATGAAAATGCAATATGTACTTAAACCCACTAAAGTCTGCTTTTGGAGTTACTTCTGGCAAAGTTCAAGGGTACGTAGTCAACTCAAGAGTAGTTAAGGTCAATTTATACAAGGTTAAGGCCATCACCAAAATGGCACAACCTAGGATGAAAATACAAATATGAGGTTTCTCTAGTATATACAAGTTATTATTTGCTTCATCTCGAAATTAACTATGACTTGTAAACTAGTCCTCAAGAAATTAAGGACAGCTTCGCTGATAGAGTGGGATAAGGCTTGTTAAAAGGGTTTCAATGTAGTAAAAGAATATCTGATAGATGCATCGGTCCTATAACCATTAAAAGAGGATCCATTGTTGTTACTTTTTATCTAACAATAATATAAACAACAATGATCATGATGCTAGCCTAAGAAAACGCAGGCAAAGAAAATGCCATATGTTACTTGAGCAAGAAATTCCTAGATTATGAGGTTCGGTACACCCAAATTGAAAAGATGTGCATAGGCCTTGTATAGGCTACCAAAAAACTTAGGCATGACATGGTTAATAACAAAATCAGGATTGTAGTTAGAATGGATCTATTGAAATGACTTATGTCTCAACCCATTCTGCATGGAAGGATTTCATGATGGACAATACTATTCTTGGAATTCCAAGCCCAAAAGACCATAAGAAGAAGAGCAGTATTAGATTTTACGACTAGTAACCCTATAAGCTAAGAGGAAGAAAAATACGATATTCCCTATGAAGATGTCCATTTAGTTGAAGATGAAAGTTGGCAAATGCATTTCGATGGTGCAAATGATTATATAAGTTACACAGTCAGCATCCTAATAGTATTACCACAAGGCCTCATATCCTGATCTCCACTAAGTTAGATTTCGAGGTAACCAATATTGTGGCCCAGTATGAATGTTGCATCATAGGAATATAGGCTGCCGAAGCTCTCTTAAACAAAACTTTAAATGTTTATGGCAACTTAAGCTTGATTATACATTATATCACCAGACAGTAGAAAGTGAAAAGTGAGACTTTGATGCTTTATCAAGCTCACTCAGAAAAGATAGCATATCATTTTAATGAGTTAAGATTCACTAATCTCCCTATGGAGAATCAATTTATGGACATATTGACAAAATGGACATCCATGGTTGCCACACCAGATAAAGAATCCGAAATGACTTTCACAATCGATAGAAGAGATGAGCTAAATTATTGTTTGGAAATAATAGAGGATGAAGAAACATCCTCGAGATATATGAAAATTTTAGACTACTGTGAAAGGGGGAGCATCCCCCCAATTGCTCAAAACGAGCCTGAAGAGCACTTCACTATGTAGCATCATAATTCATAAATGATAACAACATAATCTATAGGAAGATCACTTGTGTTCGTGTCAAAAATTTATTATTTTTATGATACTTTTATGCCTAATTTATGCTCAAAATAATTGTTATTTTTAGATTTTGATTTGATTTTATAGGTATTAAATAATTCGAACAAAATGTGAGAAAATGATGAAAAATGCCGGAAATAAAGCAGTGGGCCAGATTACTCAAACCCGACCCAAAAAAAATATTAGTCCACTTTCTTTTGTAACCCAAAAAGAAAAAAAAACCCATTTTCACCCCTTATGTGCAACTCACGTGAGTCTTACAGTAACCCCCCCATTTCACTTTCTCTCTTGTCTGCCCCGAAACCAGACCCCCGAAACCCAGACACCTGCTCCTTTATTTTTATCTTCCTCATCTCCCCTCCCTCTCTCTCTCTTCGAACAATGCCAGCACACCACTATCTTCATCCCCCGTCCATCGCGATTCGCACAGCAACAGCCACACACCCACATCATCATCATCTTCATCATCCACGCGTTTCCAGATCGACACTCGAGATTGAAGGCCCAGAGTATAAATGGAGTTTGTGGCGCCTGAGGTAGATTTTTTTAGCGAGGGTATTGGTTCTAAGTTTTGAGGTTTTCATTTATGGGTTTGTGTTTAATCCGAAATTTTAGAAATCTAGGGTTTATTCTGTTTTCAAGTTTGTGATTTGCATTTGTAACAACCATTTTCAGGCTGAATTTGGGGTTTTATTTGGGGATATTTCGTTTATCAGATTTGTTTTCGGTATCTTGCAATTTCAGGTTTTGTTTTCTCTGTTTCAATTTAGATTTCATTTCTAGCTTGCAATTTTCATGTATTTGGAGCTTAATTTGAGCTTGTAATGGACTTTTATTGGGACGTTTGTATTCACCTGCTCCTGTTTCGATACTACTGAAGCAGGGATGAATGTGAATTTACCATTGTTAATGAGTTTTGAAGCTCGTTCATCATGGTTCTTATGCTAGTGATGAAGATTGATTGATGGAGTTGCTTGGTCCCATGGATAGTGAGCTTTTGATTCTTCCTCTTCTCTTGTTTGCTACTCTCTACTTATTCTGGTCATATTATGTTGTCTCCCCTTCTTGCTCTATTTTGGGACACCCAATTTTTCCCTTCCCCAATTTTCTCTGATTGTTGGGTACTGCTTTGATGAATTTGGAACCTCTATTAATGGGGGTTGCCATAGCTAAACTAATTTCTGAGCCCTTGATTTTCTGCGTTCCGGGAGTTTTGGCAAGAAGTGAGCTTAGGTCTTAGTCTCGTTTCCCTCTCCTCTGCCTACTTGCTTAGTCTGTCCTGCCTTCTCTACTTATCTTTGTCGTTTATTTCTCTGTTTTAATGTTCTAGATCTCATTTGGGTTGTTCTAGTGTTGGATTGATTTTCATCTTATTAGAGTTGATTTTATTGGATGTTAGCCTATGGTAGGGAAACTTTAGGGCTATTTATTGACTTTAAATTAATCTTAATTGGTTTTGTAGATATAGCTATGGTTTGATTAGCTTGGCAAATTGGTTAGTGAGGTTGATTTAGTATAAAGTGACCTTAATCTCTTCCATCGTCCCTGTGGGGATGACCCTCAAGTGCTAGCGAAAAAGGTACGCTTGCAGCACTCTATTTACACTCAAAATTACCTTACAAGTTTTTGGTGCCGTTGCCCGGGATGATGACATTAGATTAGGTCAGATGTTCTTTTCATAGTTACTTTGGTATTTGGTTGCTTTATTACATTGTTAAGTTGTGACTAAATTTAGTAGGGGTGTTCAAAAATATCCAAAACCCAAAACCCGAACCAAAAATCCGAT
>NCQV01070365.1:5456-23894 GCA_002740545.1 Lophocereus schottii
CAAGTCAATTTTGTTTTGCTTGTCTATAAGAGTTGTCTATGTTGTTAAGAAGATACTATGAGTTACCAGATAGTCATTTCTGCTTTAAGTTTCTTTAATTGCTTCAACGTCAGATCTTCTTACTGGACTTGTGTTACATTTCTTTTTCTAGTCCTGTTATGGGCCCTCCTTAGCCAAGCGCCTCTCTGCTTTTGTAAGGTGTTGGACCCTTGCCTGGTCATCCTGTCCCTTGAAGTCTTCTTCATTCTCACCCCAGAAGTCACCATTGCTTGTTTTGGTAGGCAAATAACTTCCCTGGATTTCAGATACATCATCTGCATCAATTTCCTGCGTGATGAGAACCTCCAAGTGCTCCCTAGGCATGCCTATCCATGGTTTTGGGCCATAAGTGCCTTGTAAAAACACAGATGGATCCCATTCTGCTTCTTAATCATCAATAATAAAAATGCTTTCATGATCTCCAAGTGGGTTTTTTTGTCATTGTTGTGCTTCTGGACTATTTTAGGCAACGGGAATTGTACCGACCTAAAAATACTTTCTAGACTACTTTTAAAAGTACAACAATTTTCATTGTCATCCTTTCATGACCAATGGTGCTTATAGGATTTGGTTGGATCAAAGGTCTTAGGCTACATAAGAGCCTTGGTGTCTGACTTAATCACAGGGAGGTCAATTTTTTATTTCACTAGAAATGCAGTAGAGCTTGAATGTAGGTGGTTCTTATGGGTTATTCGCAGCTAAATGGTTTATTGCATATACCTCTTTAGAGCTGCTAGCCTTTTTATCCTTGTTTTGGTAGTTACCTTTCTAGTTTCTACCAATCTTAGCATGTGCTTCTTTAGATAGCTCTTTCTTCATCAGCATACCAATATTCCTTAATATAGTGAAATTTCTAAATAGGATGAATCGTATGTGCTGCCCATATGTGGGCTGGAGGTTACTGATGAACAATCTCACCTAATCCACTTCAAAAAGGTCGGTTTACCATGTGAGCACCCTTTGCTCTCTACCTAGCAAAGTAGTTAGAGAACCCTTGTTTTTCTTCTAGTTTGTGTGGCTCCAGTTCTCCAAGTGTGATTAGGAGGTTAGCATTGTATGAATACTAGCATAAGAATTAGGTCCCTAACCTTGTACCACCTAATTACATCCTTGTTAAAGCTCTAAGGAAATATGAGGTCAAAGATGTCGTTATCAATTCCTTTCACAGTCAGTTTTTAGTTCCATGAAACTTGGTGTTAGGCCTAATGATTTTGGGGCAGCTTTCATTTCAGGATTGAAGTGAATCTCGCATACTCATTAAAATAACTGTTGAACATGGACGATTCCTTAAGGAGTCGTTCTATGCGATCTATACATGGATAAGCTTAAGGAGTGCTTTTCTCCAATTCTCCTTCCTTCCTATTATTTATTTCCCCCTTCCTCTCATCGTTTGCCTTTTCTACTGGGTAGGGTTGCTCACCATTTTTTGCTTAGGATTCTTTAGTGAGGTTCTTGAGCACAACACTCTTCCATTTTAGTTTGCATCATTTCGATCAGCTTCATGAGTTGGTGATGTCGTTATTCCCTCCCATTAGAATTGGTGTAGGATTTGCCTTTAAATTTAATCTTGACTTTGACATGATATGTGGAGTTTCCTCCAACTGCTCTTTTAATGGAGGTTTCTCAATGCATGGATTGCGGTCGTATACTTTCTTAGTCTTTTCTATCCTAATAAATAATGAAAGTGGTCAGGACAAACTCATCTAAATACTTTTGATGGGAAATTGAAGACTTAAAACATGCTAATTTATGAACTAAAAAAATCTAACATTGAGAACCCAATATGCTAGTTGAATGAGGACCCAAACTGATAAGTATCAAATTGAACCAGACTGCAAGACGCAGACTAAGTTCCAAATTGAGGCCAAGACTTGCATCATTGCTCTGGGCCCCCCATTTTTTCCAAGTTTATACCTAATCCAGTGTAGTCACACTCCAGGAAAGGCGACTGGGCTCCTTACTGGGCCCCGACACTAGCCTCCTCGCTCTCAGCCCTTTTTATCTTAAGTTCATACAGAATTAAATATAGGTAGACTCCCTTAGGACACCCTCCAAGCTTTTAGTTGACCTAGAAAGACTCATTCTTACAACTTTTACTAGATCGAGACTAAAACAATCCTACTAAAATTTTCATAAAATAGTCCTAAACTCCTACCCTGATGCAGGCTCTTTTTTTTTTCCCTTTTTGTTGAACATCTAGCTGTAGTCATTCGAGCTCAGTTGAATCTCCTTTTAGGTTCTTTCATTCCCTATATTAAGTGTAACACCCTACCTCTTAATTACTCAGCTAGTCTTAATTAGCGTTAACTAACTTAGTGGTCAGTGCAGTGGAAGCACCGGGGTTAGGGCATTACCTCCATCCCAGAGAACATGTTTACTCATATACTATAAAGATAGAAATTCATGTTGTCATGGCATCTGCATTTCAATTTGTTTTAGTTCAAACTCAAAGGGGAAGAGAGAGAGAAAAATTATATCCAAACTGTTACTAGTTATTATCTAAAAGTGGAATCCAAATTGATGATCCCATTTGTATACTGCAATCATTGAGTAGGTATACACCTACCAGGCCAATCGGATAACCTGACTTGAGGTCACACTGGTGAACTAAAGGGTGTAAACCCTAATAATTGATAACTAATGGGCCCACTTTATTATGTGACAAACAATGCTTGAAAATGATCCGTTGAATAACTGTGTATATTGATATTTTGATATGTGTAAAAATACATGAATTTTCGAAAGTTACATATAGTGAACGTACCTAACATATATGTCTGTATCTTGCAAAATAATTGTTCACGGCTCGATAATGATGGAAGCGGCCTTCGTTTTGAATTAAGTAAAAGGAGCAAGAGACAGAGGACGAGGAGGGCCTTGGGTGGTGGCCCCCCATGTCCTTTTTAGTACTTCTCTATCCTTTCATCTCTATTCACAAGCGTGGAGACCATCAATGGAGTTAGACAAGCTTACAGTGACAGTTTACAAAGTCATGAGTCATCAGAGTGTGCATTATTTTGACTTCGCATAGGGCATAATGTGCTATCATGCTTCTGTAAGTGAATTAGCTAAGCTTTATCCTCTCCGAGATTGCGGTAATGCCCTAACCCTGGTGCTTTTGCTATAGTGAGCACTAATGGTTAGCTAACACTAATTAAGACTAGTTGAGTACCTAAGAGTTGGGGCATTACATTGGGGATGGAACACAGTTGAGTCCAAGGTCAAGAGCCCCTTCGCCTTGAAGCCACTTTGGTTCCTAACCTTAGTTACTATATGTTGACCTTCCTAACTTGGGCTCTCTTAAAACCTACAGCATCAATGCATAATCCCAAGGACTAGGAAAGTTAAATCATATAAGAGTACCCACAAGCACACATATGAGGTCTAACCTAAGCCAAGGTTCTCAATTATAAGGGTTTCAAGTCAGGTTTAGAACCATCCTTGCTCAACCCAAATGTTTCGTAAGTCATCCATGAGGTGCACGACAAGATCGAAACATTCTGGTTGCCTCCCTAAGTCATGTGGATCAGAAAGTGTTTCATGAGTAGTTGGATTAATGCAAGTTTAGCAGAGTCTAATGGACCTATCGAGTTAACCAATTAATCTCTTAAAGGATAATAGCAGGGTCACCTAGAGGAGCTGTTGATCTAATTAAGGTAGCACCTTTCAATGTAGGATGTCTAGTGCAAATGTAATTAAAATTATTTCCCACACTGAATTCTAAATCTCACCCACTTTTAGAAAATGTCACCAAAGGAGTCACCGCTGTAAGGGCCAACGATGCCAGGGGACCTATCCCGGCTAACCATCCCTCTTCGATGGTTTGATTTTGTTTGCTATGTGTTTATTTGTTTTCAAAACTGACTGTGAATTTTTATTTTTTTTTTAGGAATTACATTTAAATTTGGAAAATCCATAGGAATTGGTCTAGGAACTTGGATCAAGATTCTAATCCAGGTTGGGTTCTTGTGGCCAGATCACACCTAGTTACCTGGTCTAATCCCTTGTAGTGGATACTACCTGATCCAGTAGCAAAGAAAACTGTCTGATCTAGGAGCTCGGAGGGCTTTTTAGGCCAGTGTAGGGCCCAGCTTCTGGTCCAAATAGCTATACTGTCTTGGATCAAAACTATTTTGCCTTGGGAAATAAAATGAAGACAAACGTAAAAACATTAAAGCAGCAAGTTAATTAATACAGTCGCTAGTGAGGTTTAGGAAAAACATACAAATCGCAATCACTTTTCAAAAGGATAATTACTGGTAGGGACAACTGGTTTCACTTCAAAAAGGTTTTCTAAAGGCCCTCCAGTAATCTCTAGTGTTAGGAGCATCTTGAATCCTTAGTCTTAAACCGAGGATCTAGATTCGTAGACAAATGTATGATGATGTGATGGGATGCATCACAACACCACCTGTCATCACTGACGACCTCTACTATTGAATATGGGAGATCAAACTTTAATTAGAGTATCACACAGTCATGTAGTATATTAGTGCAAATCACATTAAATAATGCAACAGTAAAGTAAATAAATTACAATGGGTAGTGAGCTATATAAATATAACATCTTTGCCAATTTAGAATAATGAATCACAAAATAAATAAAATAGAAGAATAAAGTGGGGATAGAAATTACACACTTAAGATAACCCACCTAATTTACTTCAAAACCCAACAAAGTGACACCCTCTTTGATTAACCTTTAATGCACTCAATAAAAAATTTAGGATTTCTCCCCTCAAATTTCTAATGCCTATCTACTAGAAATCTCTCATAATTTTTCAAATCTCTCACTAATGTCGAGTACTGATTCCTAACTGGCAGTGAAATGATGCCCTCAACACCTATGGGAAATCCTTTTTTCATAGTGATTGAGGGAGGAAACCAACCTAGACTAGGAAAATGAGACCTACTTCTATTCCTATTTAGCTTAACCTAAATAAATGCATTAATCCAACTCAGAATTTGACTAATATACGACAGTAAACAAGTAAGCCTCCCACCAAGATTAATGAAGCAAACTTAACCTCAGTGTGGGGGAAACCAGGGAACCCGGCTGGGTTCCTTATTGGTGAACCAACCGATTCCTGTGCTTAAGCTAGAGTATTGGGCTAGCTTGCACACTCTCTCGATAGACTTCCATTTGATTATTTTTGTCTTTTGTTTTTGTTAATCACTTTGGTCCCCCAAGTGCATACGTTGGGGTATTGTTTTCATCAATGGGCGACTAAAACGTAAATGTAATTTTTTGGCCTCTACGTGACTTTTCAAGTTGAAGCCCTGCATCATGATTTAACTCTTGAAGAGTTCCTCGATAATCCCCGTGCCACTCATATAGACTTAGGCATTATATTGATTGCTGAACTACCATATACCAAGATGGGCTTGACTTTTTATCCCTAGAAATAGCCAATGATAAACAATGGACAGTTTTGAGGTTAAGACCCAAGAAATAGATTATCATCAGTAAACAACACAGCCGTATTACAAGTGGCATATTAAGTTGTGAGCTTTGCAGGTTCCTTGATGTCCTTTACCTTATTAGCATGCAACCTTGTGTGGTGCAAGGTGGGCAGAATCTGCTCGAGCATTTCTTTAAGCAGATGGGAAACTTGCTTCTAACTCATGCGCGTCGACAAAGCTTATAGGATGGTAAGGATTTTGTTACCTATATTTGAAGGTGATGTTTTTTAGGCATCTGTTCGTCCATCTTCCTCATCATCTTCATCTTTAGGGTCAGAGCACAAAACCATGTTGATTGCAGCCTTCTTAACGAAGTCCCTTAGAAAGAATTCTTCTAATGTAACAAGGACAAGAGGTTCTTGTTCAAGGAGATCAATATGTTGGACTTCATAGTTCTGACTAGCATTGGACCTCTTCTTCCACTTAGGGGATCGAGGGTTCATCTTTTACCTCGTCTCTTTCTTCAAGAGGCCAAAAGTGGTTGGATAAGCCTTTGTTTCTTACGCCTCCGCCTAGTGACAAGCGTTCATTTTTGTTGTCTTCGTCAAGGACGTCTAGCATGGGATTGTTCTCTGTCAATGATGCAGGAACCAAGAGTGAAAGCATGACGGGCTCCAAGCTTCCGAGTTGTACTATAACTTACTCTTATCTTAGAAAATAGGCTAAAGTCTAGTCTTCCCTTGGGCTTGTTGGAAGATCGTTGTTGCTGCAATGATGGACAATGTCCACACGAATTTGTCATGTGCTTGGTTTTAACTATATCATCCAAGCCCAAGATGATCTTTCTATCTCTAGCCAATGGCATAATACAAGCTCCTTAAGCAAAATCGACTCCTTGAGATGGTGGATAATAACCTTTTGATATCATCAATACTTTGGGTCATTTGTCTTGTATGCCTCTTTAAGGTGTTTTGACGGAGGTAACTCGATAATCCCTTTTTCCAACATATCATCTAAAATCCCTAACAAACAGGAGTCAAGGAACAACTACTTCTTTTCTTGAAGCTTCTTTAGCATCAACCAATTTCTTCTAGCATCTCTTGTTGATGAGCGCATCATCTGTTCTGCTTGGCTTTCCAAAAATTCAGATCAGTTCATATGTGCAAACTAACATGGATTCCTTGGTGGTGCTCTTGGGTGAATTAGAATTTCTCTTGAAGTCAACCTTGTCCTTTCTCACTTCTGAAGAAGAAGAAGCTTTACCTCGATGACTAGCTAAGTCATCTCCATGTCATGAGCATTAGTAGCCAACTCTTAAAAAGTCCTAGGCTCTCTTATTTGAAGGATGTGAACCAAGTCCTACTCCATGCCTTGGGCGCACATCTCCAGACCAGAAGCCTAGGATAAACTACCCTTGCACTCAATGCTGAGTGCACCCCAATGGTTAACCTAGTCAAGATCAGGTTCACTCTTTCACCATTTAATATTTGTTAACTCAATCATACTAATAGTGCATCGAGTGTTGTAGAACCTATTGAGGAATTGTTGCCCCATCTACTTAATAATTGTTAATTGACTCAAGCTATAAGTTGATGTACTAGTCGAACGCATCACTCTTTAAGGTTTGGATAAACTATTTCACAAATAAATCATGTCGACTACCGGCATTATTACACGTCTAGATGAAGTGTGCAACATGTTCTTTTGGGTTACTGTAAGGTTTGTAAAGAGCATTAGTCCTCTTCATGTAAGGTTTGGTGTAAAGACAACTCTTCCATGAGCTGACGCCAAGCTGAGTTTTGATAACACTTGTAAATAGCTCTAGGATTTGTTCAGCAGTCATCGAACTTAAACATAAGTCATTTTGTGGCTAGCTACCCTTCTTCAACACGCCATCATCTTTAGAAGCCTTACTTTGATTGGATCCCTTTTCGTCTTCCTCGCTGCTTACACCTTTGTTGAACGATCCACTTGGCCCTTCTTCCAGTTTCTTTAGCAACTTAGCAATTTCCTTCTCTAGACGTTTGATCTGTGTATCCTTTTCTATACTCTCTTTTGAGAGTCTTTCCAACATGGCCTTCATGTTAGCTAGCTCATCTTTAAAGTTAACAAATCTTATCATAATACCAGGTATGATGATAGTATGAGAGGAGTCAGTTTGAGAAAAGGCAACTTTCCTTAGTGATGGCAAAGAGGAGTTAATGCTGGAGTAATCTTCTACTATGAAATATGATGATTAAGACTTTATTTTTAACTCTTGAACAAATTTCCCATTGAGCAGGCGAACAGAAGGAGGTTTACTAACTCTATCATGCACGTTAGAGTCAGTATTATCTCATGGATACGTCAATGCAGCCACAACTATTCTTTTGGTGACATAGCTATTGCAACCTTCATTATGCCTCTTATCACTGCTCCAGTGCTTTTCTCACTAAAGATAGTACCAAGTTGGTGGATCTTTGATGAAAAGATCCAAACTTCTTCTTCATAGGTAGAGAGACGACACTTGTTATGGTCATATCTTCCTTGCAGAGAGGTGGTTGAAAGTTTTGGATTCTAGGAGAAGGATATGAGATGTAGAAATGTCCCACCGAGCATGCCATAAATCTATAATAACAAATTTCCAATCTAAATCAAATTAAGACAAGAAATATGGACCAAATTCCATTTTTGTGTTATAATCAGATAATGGGCACAATCTTCGTATTTTGGTACAAAACGAACAAATGTAATCATCTGATTCAATCTCTTATTTACATCTTGATACAGGGTTGAAATAGCCTAAATCTCAACTAAGTGTATGATTTAATCACTAGAGTAAACGACATGTTTTGATGTGCTTGTCGTCAACTTCTACAGAGTCTTCTCAATGAGAATTTCTATCCCTAAATAAGGGGGTAGAGCTTGATTTATGGGGACAAGTCTCCCCTCTCCTCTAGGGTTTACGGATTAATAGTTTTCTTGGGTTGATGGATAGGCCTTGAACTTGGCTCGATGACTTAGTAGTCTATCTGAGTTAATGGCTTGGTAGTCAACTAAGTCGGAGGCTTTATAGTTTATTGGGCCACTAACTTGAGATTTTATTGGGCCATTAACTTAGGATTTGTTTGGGCCGAATAATTACATCAATTAATTGAAGTAACCCAAACTAACATAGATTATTTTGTGATGTGGCACATATGTATTTTTTAGTATCTCTAGTGGGCTTTGTGTATTTTTTTTTTATTTATATCGTATCAGTTCAATTCATATCAAAATAGACCATTAGATAGTCATTCTTAGTGTCTTTGGTGGTATATATAAGTGGTACATAGAATAGGAGCAATTGTGCCTGCATTAATACATTGTGTTCAGTAATTTTTAAAATTTAATTTTAATTTTTTAATCACCATTCTCACCTTCATACAAACCTTGAGTGTGACTCTTTGTTAGAAAGAATAGAGTGATGGAAACGTAAGGGGCAAATTTTAATGAGTCAGAGGTGAAGAAAGAAAACTGGGAAACCAGGGAAACACCTAGATAACCTTTTTTTTCCTTACAGCAAGTTTGAATAAATTTTCTATTAATGCTTAGGAAAATACGTTCAAATTAAAGTACAAAGAGATTCTTATCATTTTGGGGGGCGGCCGAGTGGAATTCCCCTAATTATAAACAACAACTTCAGTGTATGCCTCCCTTGTGTAGAATTTTAAGAGATCCGGATTTAAACAGTTTTACCTATATAAGTATTACTGCTCGTAGGGAGGCTGATTCCAATGGAGTTCCCCTAATTATACAAAAGGGTATTATTTATTTTAGAAATTTATTTTCCTTAACTGCAACTATCAGAATGTGACCTTTTCTAATTAGTTATAAGAGACTTGTGTTTATGTATAATTTAATTATTCTGAAGGAGGATTTAGTAAACTAACTTAAAATTAGGAATTCACAGATTTACTAGCAAAATGGCAATACAAAATTCATTATATGCAAATTACCTAGAACCACTCTGCAACTGTTAATGTGCGGGGTGACCTTTTAGTGTTCACTAACATGAGCATCAAGTATATAAATGCACGTACGGGTTTATGTGTTAGAAATGGCATTTAATGGTCACATATGACTAATGACGAAATGGCAGGCTACAGATTTATGTTCCTAAGATATCTCCCGGGTAATAAGGGGACATTCTAGTTAATATTTATCTTGGCTAGCGAGCTGCATGAGTTTATTTGTGTGTGATTGATAGCCTATAGCATGTATTAGTTATCTTCTTAAGCTGCATAGTGGCTGTATGTTTTTCTTATCTACAACGGCACTACCTATTAAGGGAATTATTATTGTAAACAAATATTATAGATATTGTAGTTATATTTTATTTCCAATTCCTGTTGCCCGGTTACTTAGCCGCCAAGCTAGGGATAGAATTTGTATTACAGTTGAATGAGGGTTTTCATTATACTTGATGTATATAAACCATGACACACGGCTATGAGAAGGATATGAAAACTTGAGGAATATTTTTTCTCCATCAAACTCAACCTATTTCGTTTTATTTCATGGTATCAGAGCAACATCCCTCAAAAAATTCATCATGACCAAGAATGGCAAAGATGAACCCTTTGTCATTACAAGCCAATCTCCCTACTTTCTTCACCCATCGGGCTCCTCGGAACTATTATAACCACAATAAAATTTGACGAAAAGAATTATTAGTTATAGGAGATGGCAATAAGAACATCATTAAAATCTAAAAATAAACTCAGTTTCATTGATGGTTCTATTACCAAACTAGACCTAAAAGATGGAATAATCACCAAATAAGATAAACCTTGGGAGATGGTAAACCCAATGATAGTGTTGCGGATCATGAATGTAATTGATCCTAACTTCACCAAAGTGTAGCTTATGTTGATTCTACCCAAAAATTGTAGAAAAATATTCAGAAACGATATGCAGTACCAAACATACCTAAAATCCACAGGTTGAAAGTAGAAATTGCATCTTGCAAACAAAACAAGCAAGATATAGTGGATTCCTTCTCAAAGCTCGTCGGCCTGTGGGATGAGCTTGCTGGATATATTAAAATACCGACGTGCACCTGTGGAGTAACGGCCAAAATAACGAAACTTTTGGAAGAACAAAAGGTGCATCAATTTCTGATGGGCCTGGACGACGAACCATACTCTATTGTGAGGAGTCAGATCCTAGCCATGGACCCTCTACCCTCAATAGACAAAATCTACAACATGGTGCAACAAGAGGAGTACCATAAGTGTGTCGTAGCTGATCGAGATATCAAGATAGAGAATATTGCTGCCTTCACCATGAGTCACCTATAGCCCGGTCGAGTGCGATGCAAGGTGTGAAAATAAGCTGCAGGCATTACGGGAAAGCTGGGCATGGGGAAGCAAACTATTTCGAGCTCATAGGATACTCGATGGGATGGAGCAATCGAGAAGGTGGAGGGGGCAGAGGACAAAACTGTGGTGGACGTCGAGGAGGCCGACGCAACGCTGGAGGAGGCCGAGGAAAATCGAGCTAAAATCACAGCTGACTTCACCCCCAAATAGGTACAATGGCTTTTCAGTCTTGTTGAGACTCCAAAGTCAGGTTATGAAACACTACAAGGTGAGCAAATTTGGTTGCTTAATTCTGGGGCTTCATGTCACATGATGAGTTCATTAGATTCAATATGTCACATTTGTGATTTGGAGCCAATTTCGGTGGAGATACCGAATGGGACCGTGACCATGGCCACTAAACGAGGGACTGTGTGCCTAATTCCAAATCTGAAATTGAATCATGTCCTTTGTGTTCCTTGTTTAAACTGTAGCTTAATTTCTATAGTGCAATTAATTGAAGAAAATTGTTGCAACATAACGTTAACTAAAGAGTTGTGTGATACAGGACCTTACTACGAGAACCCGATTGGAGTGGGCGAGCCGAGAAGAGGGGTCTATTACTTGAAGAATTCTACTTCGGTAAAGATTCAAGTGAATAAAGTGGTTTCTTATGATACATGTCACTATAGATTTGGGCATCCTTCGAGACAAGTTTTATCAAATTTTTTTGGTATTAGTAGTTCTAGGACCAAATATGATCTGTGTGATGCATGTTTAAGAGCAAAACAAACGCGTATGTTGTTTCCAGTTAGTGAAAATAAAGCCACACATTGCTTTGATCTTATACATTGTGATATATGGGGTGCATATCGCATTAAGTCTTTTTCGGGTGCTCAATATTTTCTTACTATCATTAATGATGCTAGCCGGGGTGTTTAGGTTTATCTAATGAATGAAAAGAATGAAGCTTCTCAGTATTTGTGCAATGGCAAAACACAATTTAGGGCAAACAAAAAAATTATTAGGAGTGATAATGGTGCTCAATTTACATCCAATACTATGAAAATGGTTTATGGGGATAATGGAATCATTCATGAAACGGGTTATGTAGATACCCCTCAGCAGAATGGTAGGGTTACAGAAAGCACCGTCACATACTTAATGTTGCAAGGGCCTTACAATTTTAGGCTCATTTGCCTTTGGAATTTTGGGGAGAGTATGCCTTGACTGCCACTTATTTGATTAATAGAACCCTCACTGCCCTTCTTCAGTGGAAAACTCCTTATGAAATACTTCTAAAGGACAATCCCAACTATGATAGCCTATGAGTTTTTGGGTCCTTGTGTTATACTTATCACATTCAAAAGACTAAAGATAAATTTGCGTCTAGAAGTCAAAAGTGCAAATTTGTAGGGTATCCCTTCGGCAAGAAAGGATGGAAAGTCTATTATTTAGAAACTGGGAATATTTTTGTTAGTCGTGATGTGATATTTCATGAGGACGTATATCCATTTGCTCAACTAAAAAGTGTTGGTTTTGAGAAAGATGGAGAGAGTAATTTTGGGAGGAAGGGAAATTTATATGTAGAAGATGATTTTGATGCTTGTGCGCCTGGGGAATTTAACACACTCAATTTCACCAATTTTGGTGAAATCAGTGAACCCCACCAAGAAAGTGGGTCGGCTGCACCCGGAAGGATGTCTAATGAGGGCAGTCCAACGGGAAACGGCTCAAGCTTTTAACAAGCCCAGTCTAGCCCACCAAGAACTGATTCTAGCGCTTTACGAGCTCAGTCCAATCGTCCAGCCCAGATTTGTAGCGCGAAAGAAAAGGGGAGCATGCCAGCATCTGGGCCGCCAGATTCTGGGCCATAAGAGTCCAACCGACTACCTGACAGGGGGGTGAGGATGCGCCCACAGTGCCAAATCGAGAAAAACGAGCTCGCAAAAGCCCAACCCACTTACAAGATTATATTTGCTATTTTGCATCCATGATTGACCCCTCTTCAAAGGCCACGTCTTCACTTCCTAAAGTCTCCTCAGGTAAACCTTATCTCATAGCTCATTATGTTAGTTGTGATAAATTTTCTAAAGCACATAGAAATTATTTAGCTATTATATCTAAAGTAGTGGAGCCCAAATTTTTTCATGAGGCAGTGCAGGACCCCAAATGGAGAGAGGCCATGCTAAAACAAATTGAGACTCTCAAAGACAACAACACTTGGAGTGTTGAGTCAATAGCACCAGAAAAGACACCCATTAACTGCTAATGGGTATTCAAAGTAAAATACAAGTCCGATGGAAGCATCGAGAGGTATAAGGCACAACTAGTGATTAGAGGAGATAAACAGATTGAGGGCTTTGATTACAAGGACACGTTTGCTCTTATTGCCAAAATGACGAGCGTAAGAACACTTCTCGCAGTCCCAGTCGCAAAAGGTTAGATTTATGTCAAATGGATGTCAGTAATGCATTTTTATATGACGACCTTCACAAAGAAGTTTATATGACAATGCCACCAGGATTTCGTACATCTAGTCCAAACAAGATATGTCGATTGCGAAAGTCTCTTTATGGTTTGAAGCAAGCCCCACGTCAGTAGGTTGCCAAGTTATCCTCCACACTTTTGGCTTATGGCTTCACTCATTCTTATATGGACTATTCGCTCTTTACTTATAAAAGACGAGAAAAGTTCATGGCCCTACTCGTCTATGTGGATTATATTATCCTCACAGGTAATGATTCCGAGCTATGTGCTATTTTTAAAGCCTACTTGGACAAGTGTTTCCATATCAAGGACTTGAGACACCTAAAATATTTTTTGGGAATAGAAGTGGTAAGAAATTCTCAAGGATTATTTCTATGTCAACGTAAATATGCTTTAGAAATTATTAATGAATGTGGGCTCTTGTGATTGAAGCATGTAGACTTTCTCATTGAGATGAACCATAAGCTTGCTTTGGCTTTAAGGAAGCCTTTAAGCAATCCTACTCAATATCGTCGCTTAATTGGGTGACTGATTTACCTTATTCTCACTCGTCCAGAGTTCTCGTATGCAGTGCACATCCTTGCTCAATTTATGCAAAATCCCCAAGAGGATCACTTGGAAGCTACACGAAGGGTTCTAAGGTACTTAAAAGGTAATCCTGGCCAAGGTATTCTTCTACGAAGTGATTCTGACTTACAAGTTTATGCCTACTATGACTCCAATTGGGGCACTTGTCCTTTAGCCAGGCGCCCCTCAACCAGTTTTTTCGCATCTCTTGATGGATCCCCCATTACATGGAAGACAAAGAAGCAAAACAGAGTATCACGATCTTCTGCAGAGGCTGAATATCGTGTCATGGCCATCGTCACTGGGGAAATGATTTGGCTCAAGACCTTGCTTGCTGCTTTGAGTGTTTTTCTGAAAGAACCTATGCAGTGATTCTGTGACAATCAAGCAGCCCTTCACATCGCCAAAAACCCAGTATTTCATGAAAGAACAAAGTACATCGAAATCGATTATCACTTTGTATGGGAAAAGATTCTATCTGGTGATCTAGTCACAAGTTATCTCCCCTCCAAACATCAAATTGCAGATGTCTTCACAAAGGCATTAGGTTGACAGCAGTTTTTATATCTACGGGGCAAGTTGGGCATGATAGACCCTCATGCTCCACCTTGAGGGGGAGTATTAAGAGAATTATTATTGTGAATATTATAGATATTGTAGTTATATTCTGTTTCTAATTCCTATTACCCAGTTACTTAGCCGCCAAGCTAGGGATAGAATTTGTATGATAGTTGAATGAGGGTTTTCATTATACTTGATGTATATAAACCATGACACACGGCTATGAGAAGGATAGGAAAACTTCAGGAATATTTTTTCTCCATCAAACTCGATCTATTTCGTTTTATTTCATTACCCATCTAAATAATAACAATAAAAAAGACTAATGAATAAATGAGTAATGAGTATGACCCTTGACTTGCAATATTATATGTATCATTGTTTTGTCCGTCAATATTTCATGTGTTTCCCTGTCTGTATGAGAGTGTGAGAATATGATTGAGATTATAATATATTATGAATATATATAAAGGCTCGCGACATTTGAAAACCTTGCGATGAGATTTAACAAAGTTACAATTGAGTAATACTCGGAAAGAGCCTTGATTTATGATATGATATTTTTGGAAATGTTTGCCACCCAACATATTTCGAATGTACCTCTCATTAGTCGTTAACTGTGATATTGCTTTGCTATTGTATTTTCCTTTTGTGGGCTCAACTTTTTCACAGTTATTATATCTTTACATAAGAGCAAAATATTATATAAGGGAAACAAGGTTTATCTTCAATCATTATTGTTATCGATCCTTCCATATTTGTCATCCAACTTCCTAAAAATAGATGTGATTAGTTATAGATTGATGTTGTTTGCTACAGCAGGATCCTCTCATATGATGACAAATATTTCATGTATGAGCGACACGTGAAATGGCACATAGGATACCATCTAGGGTGCCACTTGGGATAAGAATGTCATATAGGATAGCAACATAAAAAGGCTCCTGTCATGTAATTAAGAAGGAAGTAGGTTATCAATACAATTTTAATTCAATTTGATGTCAATTTTTCTCATATATTATGACTAATTAATAACTGAATTTTGTCTTGGAAAACTTAAATATAGACCAAAGAAATGATTTAGATGTTATCCAAGCAAAAAATTGAAGTGTTTTAAACATTATAGTGGACATCTTAATCTAAATATATTTATTTTTCTATATTTATTTTTAAGTGTATATATATATCATGAGTTGACACTTGAATGCTGATTGAGCTGCTTATTTTGCATGCGATAAAGCTTGATTAGTTAAGTATGTCACGTAATTGGATTTAGATACTATGAAATGCAGTAAGAGTTTAATGTGATTGTGGGTTTCGCTTACGACTACTTTTAGTTGGTACAATATTTAGTTTCTTTTGACATTTGTAACTTACATTTATGATATTAAAAAAAAATATTTCAATGATTTATTCAATTTATATTTTACTTGAGATTATATTTTGTGCTTAAAAATCACAGAGTATAATTAGTTCTTTTAGTAAATTTAAATTTAAATTTAATAGGCAAATTAATATATAAAAGTAGTTTGTCTACTTTCCCACAATAGACTATAATTAACTTCATAAATTAGTAGTACTCCCTTCCCCCCAAAAAAAAGAACGTTAAAAGTTTTCCTAAATTCAAATTGTACTAAAATTTCTTCATTTGTTACTAATCTGTTTTTCTTCTTTTTAAATTTTTTGAATCTTTCTTTGTTGGTTTTTCTATAAGTCATTATACACCAAAAAGATAAGACTAAGGTCAAGACTTATCTCTCTTGTTGTTACTACTGTCAACCATTTTTCCATGTTTTTTGATCATGAGAATAATTAATCAAAATTTATTTTTATTTAAATCATTGGTCAAATAGTAGAAAGTACCATCATCTCTAATAAATAATATTAAAGGTGTCGCTAAACTATTAAAATAATCTACAATGGACATATGAAGTAACTGCATACATGATGAATATAATTAAACCAATAGGAATCTTTAGGGAAAACAAATGCACATTTTAAGATGATTATCAGTTTTAGTTAGCACACATGACCCTACGAATTTGACCTTTGGTCTCACATATACTAACTAATCTTTTGCTAATTTACTCTTATTGGTAAGTTACCTTATTATTTCATTTGAATGTTCATCTTTAATATTATATAACCTTTCCTAAATTACCTCATTATTTTATTTTAATGCTCACCTTTAATTATTATATTATTTATTATTTTTGAAATTAATTACCTCGTTGTCCCAACAACTACTCATTTTACTCTAGAGTTTATCTTAATTTGCAATCCCTATAAATAGGGACTTAATTTTGTATTATCTCATCTAAGTTTGTGTCGTCATTTGATCAAAAAGAAAATTTTTGTCACTATATAATTCTTAGTTGTGGAAGGATACAAAAATGAGTCATAACAAGCTTTGGTTGGCTAAAACAGAGGAATCTGATTCTTTTCTCCATCAATGTTAGAATGAAGGCTATAATCCCTAGAATTATTTTACACTCATCTGAGACAAAGTGGTCATTCATATTAAAAAGAAGGCAATTTCCTATTCATGTTCGCTATGCAATGACTATAAATACAAGTCAAGGAAAGTTACTGAAATGCGTACAAGTTTACCTTTCAAAATCGGTATTAACTCATGGACAACTGAATTGGAGCATCACGGGTGACTTCATCAGAGAGTTTGAAGTTTATCATTAAACATGAAATCTATGAAGAATACACAAGAAACACTGTTTACAAAGAAGTGTTCAACAATTTACCAATGGCATGTATGCACCTAAATAACTTCACTACTACAATTTACCCCCCAAAAAATATGGCAATATATATCTTTTAGTGTTAGTAAATTCCTACAAAATATTAATTCTAATTATGCAACGACCATAACATATTATGATTCCTAGAATTAAATATAATTAAAGATTTAAAAAATAACAATTAATAAATTCCTCCAATATTGTACAAGCAACTCAGGTAGATTAAATATACAATAAGTCCATAATTGAAATACCTTTCTGTAAACAAGTACAAATCAATTCAAATGTATTATCTTATAATTTTTTCCTCAATGTATAAGCATGTAAAAATTATTACATACATTTAACAATACATTGTTGATGGCAAGTAGTTAGGAACAAATGAAAAATCAAAACCAAACTTAATATAGTATATGTTACTTTTGCAGGTCACATAATTTTAGAACAGAACTTAGTGACTGATAGATAGTGAAGACGACAAATCTAATGTGTTATTGAATAGTTTATATTAGAAATACTTTTCACACATCATATTTCACGTTACCATATGATGTATTTCTTAAAATAAAGTCCACATTTAAGAAATACAACATTAAATTACTGAAAATACTATGGTTTTTCGTTCTTTGCTCCTTTGTTCCCACCGTCAATATGGTTACTTCATGAAATCATTTCAAAGTTAAAAAAAAAAAAAAATCAAGCAGTGTCAAACCACATAATATCCTAAAACCAAAAAAAATCAAAAACTTCTTGACTAATAGGATTAAAAAATATACACTGCACATCAAAAATTCAAATACATATAATTAATGTGACTTCATATAAAATAAAGTCATAAAAATGTTCCATAATCAAGTATATAAAACTCAATATAGTATAGCATCAACAACAACATATACAATAAGATATCGATACTTATCAACCGAGAAGTGATAGTCATCGTGCATGTACGAGTAAAAAGCTAGTACATTGAGAAAACTGATAAAAGATACAATTAAGAAGTCGAAATAAAAACTGTTACATCAATATTTAATAAGAAGATGTATATGGAATACAGAAATGTCAGAATGGAGTAAGTTAAAAAAAAAAAAAAAAAAAAAAAAAACACAAGAACAGGTGCCTCTGCCCCCCCAAAAAAAAAAATCTACAAATTTAATTCTTCAATCTAAAGTTAATCCTAAACTTTATCACTAACATCCTGAAATCTAAAACTCTATTTTTTTTTCCCCTTACATCCTTGTTTTGTCCATATTTTCTCCTCTACTTTTTGTTATTAAAAAAATAATTGAATTAAAAACTGCACA
>NCQV01070370.1:0-11164 GCA_002740545.1 Lophocereus schottii
ACTAAAGTCTAAAGCAATCAGCTGCAACATCAGTGACAGAATATTGATGTAGAAACTTTCCCAAAATCCAAAGTTCAACCCATCGTTTTCCCCCTTACTTTGCATCGTCTCTTTCACGGTTCATACTCCTCATTCCCTCTTCTTCACTCTCTACCTCTCACTCCTCATTTCAACTCTTCAGTCTCATGCTCAACCATTTCATTGCCCGGAAAATGCAGTAGGATTCGAAGTGTTTCTTACAAACAGAACGATTTATAGGTCGAAGCCCATGAAATCTATCAACAATTTGAGAACCTAGAGACCAAGGAGAGGGGAGGAGAGCATGAGGAGAGGAGAAAATCAAATCAAAATCGAAAATAATTGAATCAACAAATTAAATTAGAAAATCAAATCAAGAATGATTTATACCTGAGAGAGAGACAGAGAGAGCCGACGACAAGGAGGACTGGGTTAAGGGCCGACGACAGGCAGAGAGTGAGAGACGACAGGCCGGAGAGGGGTAACTACGGATTGCAGACTGTTGAGGGTGGAGGAGAGGCTAAGGGAGCTGGCCACTAGCGCCGGCTGATGGCAGAGAGCAAAGAGACGAGACGAGAGGAGAGAAGAGGAGATTAGAGAACGAGAACGAGAGGTAGAGATTGAGAGAGAGAGGCAGAGATGGAGAAGAAGACTGAGAAGTGAGAAGGCCAGAAGGGTCCAGAAGGCCTTGGGTCGCTTGGCTTTTAACGCGAAAATCACCCCCCAAAAAAAAACTAACTCTAATTCGGTCCGGTCCGGTCTAAAACCGGTCCACCCGGTCCAGGACCGGACCGGACCAAAGACCGAAACTGGAAAAGGACAGGACCGAGGTCCGGTCCTGGACCGAATAAGGAACAGCCCTAGCAATAATATACTCAGCCTCTATAGTAGACAAAGCTACAATAGATTATAACGATGCTTTCCAAGAGATAGCACCTGCACATATAATGAAGATATACCCAAATATGGACCTCCTTCTATTAAGGTCACCACTATGGTCAGAATCAACAAAGCTTGTGACATCATATGTACCAGCTTTGTTTCTATCAAATACCAACCCCTTATTGACAGTACCCTTCACATAGTGACGGATCCACTTCACAACTTCCCAGTGATCTTTTTCAGGATTATGCATATACCTACTTACCACACTTACAGCATGTGATAAGTCTGGTCTAGTGTATACCATAGCATACATCAAACTACCAATAGCACTAGAATAAGGAACATTAGACATTCTAGCTATATCCTCCTCAGTTTGTGGGCAACACTTAGCAAATAATCTAAAATGGGCAGTAAGGGGTGTGAAAACTGCTTGAGAGTTATCCATTTTAAATCTGCCTAGTACTTTCTTAAGGTAGCGTCCTTGAGATAAATACTGCTTACCAACCTTTCGATCCCCTTGAATCTCCATGCATAGAATCTTCTTTGCTATACCCTAGTCTTTCATCTCAAACTCCTCACTGAGTTGAGATTTCAACTTGCTAATCAAGGATTTATCCTTAGAGGCAATCAACAAAGCGTCAACATACAATAGCAAGTAAATAAAGGAACCATCAGAATATTGTCTAAAATACACACAATTATCATATCGGCAGTGTGTGTATCCTTGTGCGATCATGAAGGTGTCAAACCTTTTGTACCACTGCCTAGGAACCTGCTTAAGTCCATACAAGGACTTTTTCAATCTATACACCAATTGTTCCTTCCCAGAAACAACAAAACTTTCAGATTGCTTCATGTAGATTTCTTTCTCCAACTCCCCATGAAAGAATGCAGTCTTCACATCAAGCTGCTTCAACTCCAGATCAAACAAGGCAACAAATGCAATAAGCACTCGAATGGAGGTATGTCTACCAACAGGTGAGAATACCTCATTATAATCAATACCTTCCTTCTGATTGTAGCCACGAACAACCAAGCGTGCTTTCCACCTTGCATCTTCAACTCCAGGAATGCCCTCCTATCTCTTGTAGATCCATTTGGTAGTTAAGGCTCTCCGGCCTTCAGGTAGCTCACACAGTTGCCAAGTCTGATTCTTTTACAAACTCTCAATTTCCTCTTGCATAGCTAGGATCCAATTAGGTAAACTTACGCAGGAGATTGCTTTAGTTTAGGTTGCAGGTTCCACACCTTCAATCACTTCCTCTGCAACTGAATGTGCATATGCTACCAGTTGCTCATCATCGTTGTAGCAAGCAGGCCTCCTGATCTCCCACCGGGGACGATCACGAGCTATAGAGTGACCAACCTCCACCTGAGACTGATCATGACTGATAGTGCCAGGTTCAGTGACCTGGGCCTCCCTGTTAGGCTGATTTACAGCTCCACCTTAAACTGCAACGGTCTCCATTTCTATCTCTATATTAGTATCTTGCTGATCACCTGCACCAGTAGAAGGAACAATAGAATCCTTTCCAGAAGATAACATAGCAGACTCATTAAAAGTTACATCCCAGCTCTGAATGACTTTCTTAGACTCAGGACACCACATGCGGTATCCTTTAGACTCATATGCATATCCAAGAAACATGCATTTGACAGCCGTAGGGGCTAACTTCCCATCATTCACATGGGCATACACAGGACATCCAAATATTCCCAAAATAGAATAATCAATAGGATTACCTAACCATACTTCTTCTGCAATCTGGAAATCAATGGAGGTGTGTGGTGAACGATTCACCAAGTAGCAGGTTGTAGAAATAGCCTTAGCCTAGAAAGCTTTACGATCCCAGAGCCCCGTATTGGAAAGCATGCATCGAGCTTTCTCTAGTAGAGTCCTATTGATTCGTTCTGCAACTCCATTTTGCTGTGGTTTGCCAACCAAAGTCTTGTACCTAGCTATCCCATTCACCGCGCTGAACTCATCAAACTCTGACTCAACAAACTCAAGACTATTATCAGTCTTAAGTTTCTTGATCTTTCTCCCAGTCTGGTTTTCAACTAGGGCCTTGAACTTCTTAAACATAGAAAATGTTTCATTTTTCTGTCTCAAGAAGTAAACCCAAACTTTACGTGAGAAATCATCAATAAAAGTTAACATATAGCGCTTACCTCCAAGAAAAGGAACCTTTGAAGGACCCCATAGATCAGAATGAATGTAATCAAGGATTTCTTGAGTACAATGCTTCGCTTTAGAGAAACTCACCCTCTTCTGTTTCCTAAAAATACAATGATCACAAAAATCAAGCTTATCCATACTAGCGTTACCCAGACAACCTTTCTTGCTTAGAATGGTCATCCCTTTCTTACTCATATGACCCAATCTCATGTGCCACAACCTTGTATCATTAGCATCTGCTGATGCTGTGCTCACTGCAGCTACTCCTGTAATTGTAGTTCCTTATAGGATGTAGAGACTGCCCTATCACAGTCCCTTCATTACTACCATGGCTCCCTTCGTTACCTTTAGGATACCATTCTCCATAATAATCCTGCAACCATTGGTCTCAAGAGTACCCAAGGAGATTAAACAACGAGTCATATCAGGTATGTGACGAACCTTAGCCAAGGTTCTAACTATGCCATCATGGGTTTTAATCAGTACAGTACCTATTCCTACAACATTGCACTCAGCATCGTTGCCCATAAGTACAACCCAGTATCAACAGGCTCATAAGTGACAAACCAATGATATGTGCAACCAGAATCTAAAACCCAATCATCCCCTAGTCCCTTGTCTGAGGAAGTGGCCAAAGACATAGTAGCAAGCAACACATTATCATCAGACTCTGACTCTACTATACAATCAGTTGTAACAGTTTTCTCCTTTTCCTCTTTCCCTTTCTTTTTCTTTAGTTTCCAACAATTAGTCTGAATATGACCCAATTTACTACAGTAATTGCAGGTCTTATTGGAATGAGGATTCTTTGATTTAGATCGGTTCTTTTTCTTATTACTGTTCTCCTTTTACTCAGTTATACCCATAACAACTAATCCCTTAGCCGGATCAGCATGGATATAATGGTTAAATTTCTCCTTAGATAGCATATTAGACTTGACATCCTTAAACGATATAGTATCAGAATTACTATGTAGCGTAATCTCCTTAAAGTGTTTATAAGAAGGGGGTAGAGACACAACAAGTAGAATAGCTTTATCTTCATTCTCAATTTTCACATCCAGACTCTCTAAATTAACAAGAATAGAGTTAAACTCATTCAGATGTTTTTGAACAGGGGTATCTTCAGTGATGCGAAAGATTTACAACCTTTCCTTCAAACGGATCTTGTTGGTTAGACTCTTCGCCATGTAGAGTTCCTCCAGTTGAGTCCACAGATCCATTGTAGTCGCCTTATCGAGCACCTCTAGCAGGACATATGGTGCCAGGCACAACTGAATGGCTAAAACTGCCTTCAACTCCAGTTCTTCCCATCCCTCATCTGTCAGCGATCCATGCCTCTTCTTCTGGTCTACTGCCCATTGTTCTTCAATCGTCTTCTCAGGTTTCACATGAGGTCCTTGCAGAACCTTCCATAATCCATGCTGGATGAGAACTGCTCTCATCTGCATCTTCCAGAGATTAAAACTAATCCCCCCATCAAATTTCTAAATATCAACCTTTATAATTGAAGACATCCTAAATCAAGGCTCTGATACCACTTGTTAGGAAATTAGAGCAACTAATAGCGGAAGCAATAGGATGAAACAGATATTCAGAAATAGTTAAAGAGCAATGACAAGAACAAAAGCAGCGATACACAAGATTTACGTGGAAACGTAATGCGGGAAAAAACCATGGACGGCGACGAGTACAATCAATCCACTATGTGAGTAGGGAGACTATAAAACAATCACAATCAGAACAAGTGATTTGATCCAACAGCAAAATTACAATCTCTCTTGTAATCTCTCCCAAAGTCTCTCTATCCCTCAATGTATTTAGGGATTCAAGGATTCAGGAGTGATTTTAGATCCTAGGCTAGGTCTCTTTATATAGGGTCTAGAAGTTAGGGTTTTAGCACTAGAGAAGAATCCTAGCCGCCAATAAGACTGTACGCCAAAAGCAAACCCTAACCGCCAGGAGGCCCGCGCCCGAACTGGGTGTGGTACGACTATGCCAGGTTGGCACGACCGTGCCACGTAGCACAGCACACCCGTGCCATTTTTCTTCCCTCTTTCAACGTCCCGCTCCTTCGGTCTGGCACGTCTATGTCATCTAGCACGGTCCCACCATACTGATTCTTGGATTTTGGGCCACGATACCCAACACTTATTCAATGTTTCAAGTTGAATCTTCCCACCAACTTCCTTAAGATAGTGGCCTTCTACAACTTCCCACCAAGACATCTTCCTCGCATCAAAATTCGGCCTTTAAGCATGTTATTACCAAACACCCCAAGCCCGTGGTCTCAACTTCATTGGCAGCCTGCAGCCCCGTTAATTCTGACTTACTGTCGGAGGGCAAGAGGGAATGCTCCCCCTTCACAATATCCATTGTCCATGCATAGTGATGCTCGAAGAATTTTAATCTAGAATGTCAGAAGAAGGTCATTTGCAAACTTCTTTTATTCCTACTAAACTTAATCCGAGAATATCAAGCTATTATCCTTATCCTCCTTGAAGCCCCTTTGCCTGATGATGTAGCTCGAAAAGTGAAGGATAGGTTTGGTTTCTCAAATTTTCACTTTGTGAAACTAATGAATCGTCTTGGGATCTATGGTATTTATGGAAATCTCTAATGTAAACTATTGATTTTATTTCAGCTAATCCCTCCCTATTCCATAGTCGGGTCACGTTAGGGGGCTAATGACCCAGAATTGGTCCTATCTGTAATTCATGCACCTAGTTCTTCTATGGCTAGTCCATAATTCTAAAACTGTCTTATTCAAGATCCCCCATTCACACCATCCATGGATGGTTTTGGGGGATTTGAATACCGCATTACAACTACGACTGCAAAACAAAGGAAGTAGGCCATGTTGTATGGCTTATTGTCATGCTTTTCTGAATTTTGTTAACTCCTCCTCTCTCATTGATTTGGGCTTCTCTGGAACTATGTACACATAGGATACTGGTCGCATAGGTGCTGATCATATCCAAGAATGACTGGATCATGTGCTAGTGAATCCTAGTTGGTTGTAAATTTACCCTTATACACAAGTAACCCATTTACCCAAATCATAGTATGATCATTGTACTATTCTAGTTGATCTGATCCCAGACCTACCAAGAGTTAGCCATCCTTTTCAAGGGATAATTGCATGGACTAAGCATGTAGATTTTGAGAACTTTTTTTATAGGCGTTGTGCCCAATAGGTCTCTGATTCAGAATATCCATTTGTTTTGAGATAGGGCTCCTAAGTGGCATAAGCTGGTTTTTGGCAATATTAGTGCTAAGAAGCGATGCATTAGGGCTAGATTAGTAGGTATTCAGCGAACATTTAACCTTGGGCCTAGCCTATTTCTTGAAAGCCTCCAAACCGAGCTAGCCTCCTTATATAATCATCTAAGTGACTTGGAAAAAAGCATCTAGGCCTAATGTGCTCTGGTTTGCAATTTTGCCTGTAAGTATCTTAACACCCGATACTTTGATGTGCTTGTTAAGATTCGTCAATCTAAACGTTATGCTACTATGGTTAAAGATGGTCATGGAAACCGGATTAAAGGCCATCCTGCAATTGCCCATCTTGTTTCTTATTATTTCGCTCAATTTTTTGGCTCTGTTGGCTGCTGTGATTTGGATGGGCTCGGACCGCATCCCTCATCTAAAGTTTTTGGAAATAAAACCTAGTTAGATGATCCTTTTTGAATGAACAGGTTAAACAAACCTTGTTTACGATGAATTCTTTTAAAGCGTTGAGCCCAGATGGCATACAGGCCCATTTCTTTAAGTATAGCAGGGAAGTGGTTAAGTTTTCACTGCTTGATTTTGCTAATCAAGTTTTGCATCATCCTGAGTCTTTATGTGAGGTGAATCTTACCTTTTCGTCACTTATTCCCAAAAAAGAGGCTGTGGAACGTGTTGGCGATTTCAAACCTATACTATTAGCTCACGGAAAACTTCTTATAAAATTATTTCTAAGCTCATTGTGAACTGTATCAACGTTTTTTTAAATGATGGCATTAGTCCTAGTCAATCGCGTTTTGTGAAGGAGGAAATATTATGGATAACATCATTTTGGTTAAAGAGATAGCTCACTCAATTGCAAAGGATCGTAACAAAATTAAACCTATGGTCATTAAAGTTAATCTTTTTAAACCATATGATAGCCTAGAATGACCTTTTATTGAAGATAAATTGGCCTTTTTTGGATTCCCCCTAAAATAAGGAGTGTCATAGTGGGATGTATCACTACGACTACTATGAATGTGTTATGGAATGGGCAACCCGGACCTAGTTTTCACCCGCCTAGAGGAGTTAAACAAGGTGATCCATTATCCCCATATATTTTTGCTTGTGTATGGAATGCCTTTCTTGTTTTATCGAATCTGAGGTTTCTCTAAAACGCTAGATTCCTTTCAAGCTTTGTCAATTTCAAGCATCTCATTTATTCTATGCGGACGCTTCTACCCTTGACAATCATGGTAATGTGATCTCTACTCTGAAAAAGTTTGGAGATGCATCGGATCTACGTATCAATATTCCTAAATCTCACCTTATTTTCCCCAAGACTCCGCATCATAGGCTTAGGTGTGTCCTATCTCATTCTATTCATATTCCAGCCTCAACATCATTTGGAAAATACCTTGGTGTTCCCCTTGTAACGCACAAATCTAAAACGGCTGATTATGAAGAGTTGCTAAACAAATTTACTAGACGGCTGGCTGGATGGCAAACTCATTTTACTAATTTTGCAGGACGAGTTACTTTAATTTAGTCAGTGCTTACCTCTCTCCCGGTTTATCATATGCAAACAACCCTACTCCATTCCAAAATCCTAAGTGGAATGGAGCAAATTATGAGGAGGTTCCTATGGAATAAAAAGGGCATTCTAGATATCTAATTCAAATCAATTGGAAAACCATTTGTTTGCCATCTCGATGTGGGGGCTCAGACATTAGGAATTTGGCTCAATGGAATAAGGCATTTCTCCTTAAGCTTATGTGGGTGTGCTATCAAAAACGTAAGATTCTTGATTTGAGTTAATTTGGGCTAAATATTTGTGTAAAACGGATTTAGAAGTTGCAGAACCTAAAGCCCACTATTGCCCCTTTTGGAGAAGCCTTTTAAGCTTAAAAGAACATTTTCTCCACAATTTGTGCATTCGATTGAGAAATGGCAGAAACACTTCATTTTGGTATGACAAATGGCTACCCTCTGGTGCACTTGCGACTCAAAATGGAATCAGATCCTCCCGCTCTTTGTTCTCGTTTGCGCGTTAGTTTCTTTATAACTGAAGGAAAATAGGATGTTGGGAAGCTTATCCAGTAGGTACCTTTACCTTTGCATAATAGTATTCTTCAATGTCCTCTACCTTCTGATCCATCACAAGATGATGTAATGGTCCGGAATCATGGATTGTATGCTCCTTTTCCCATTTCTCGGGCTTATGAGGTTTTAAATACTATGCACTCTCATCCCGATTCCATAGCCAAGAAAATCTGGAGTCTTACACTTCCTGCCAAAATGAAATTTGATCTTTGGCGACCACATCATCAATCCCTTCCTGTGGCTTCTTGCTTAGCTCGCTTCATCCCTACGCTGTTAGCTAGATGTGTCATTTGTGGGAATGACACTCAAGATCATGTGCATCTATTTAGGGATTGCCCTTTTGCAAGTGTGACGTGGACCCAGTTCCTCCCACACTCAGCAGTCCAGAATTATGAACTATTTTTCAGCTTGGAGTGGAAGGATTGGATTAGATTCAATCTGTCTCTAACCCTTTCACCATTTTGGTCCATTAAATTTGCTGTTATTATGTGGCATATTTGGTGCTATAGAAATCGATGTGTTTTTGATAGGGTGTGTTCGGTTACTAAATTTGTTTGGAAAAAAATTTCATGGGATCTTACTGATGTCTTTAAAATGCAGGACCAGTAATACGGAGCAACAGATTATTTCATGGAAACCTCCAAATAGGCCCGCTTTCAAAATCAACATTGATGCTTATTAGAGTGCTGATCGGATGTTTGCAGTCGGGGCTACTATTATTCGAAATGCTGGCTTTAACTGGTTTATTGGGATTATTCGTAAGGTTATCTCCCCCTGTATGTTGGAAATCTAGCTAATTACACTTCGAGAGATCCTACTCCAGGCATGGGCGTATCAGATGGATGTCTTGGAGATTGATCTGTGTAAGGAAGTTCTGGAAGAACTTCAGGCAGGTCCTTCAAGTTGCAGATCTTATTTGGGTAGTGTTAACTCTGAGATTATAGAGTTACTTAATCGGAAATGGCAAGTTCATCTCAACTATGCCCAGCGTCCAGTGAATTTATTTGTTGTAGTATGGGCCTTTCTATGCAAGGAGCAACGTGATGTTCTTGTCATTTATGTCGAGCCGCCCAATTCACTCGGCACTGCCCTTGAATTGGATCAAGAAATTTTCTATTATGCAAAACAACTTGAAGATAGTGCGACTGAGCATGGAGAGACTGCTACTGAGTAGGAGGGATTCTTCTCGGCCTATTTTGCACCAGTCCTAGTTTGGAAGCTTCTCTATATATGCTAGCAGACATAAGGCATTTGGTTGTAATACACACGTACTATGTTTTGCACAGGTAAAATGATAAATGTTTTGCTAGAAGATACTTCTTAAATGTCTTATTTTGACCTAAAAATCATATTATAATGTTTTTAAATTGAAAAAAATAGTATGATCGAGCAGCGAAGGTATATTACAATCTATAAGTTGTATACAATCACTTTTTTATACTTAATTACTACATTTTTAAAATATACGTATCATATACCATCGCAGATGGGGTTGACTCGAATAGGATATAATTTAATATTTTGTTAGTGCAACCGATGAATGTTTAAGTTAGACAATTCATAATTAAGAGTAGTCATTGAAAATTTAGTGATTTTAAGTTACAAAATACGTTAATTTAGGATTAGGTAAGACATTTAAGGATGTTTTGCGGTAAGACATATATCAACACTCTTTGCATAATTGGGTGTTTGAAGACTGGGCCATAGGCTACTGCTAAGTTTTTGCTCTGTTAGTAACCTTCGGTCCTTGTATAGTGTTTTTCATGATACAATATAATTATCATTTTACCCCGAAAATAAAAAAAAAGAATTGGGACTTTTGATGGGGTTTGTTTGCGGCAGGCACCTGACCTCATTGTCTGGTTCAAGGGAATTTTAGGGGTTATATTTCTTTCTTTTTGAGGAGAAGAGATAGAGAATATTTGGATTTTTTTTTTTTTTGGGGAGTTCCCTTCTTTTTCAAGTGAGTGAGAAAGGTGGAAACAAATTATCGGCCTTTTTGTTTGACAAAACAAATACAGTACGAGAGTTTGGAAATCAGTGCCAGGCTCTCTTTACACCTGACGGAATTGTTTTTTTTGGGCGAGGGGGGGGACGTTTAGTCCTTGGAGAATGCGGTCGGAGAATTTGGCTGAATTGTCTCACCCTCCCACTTACGTACTGTCCATTAGCCACAATAAAGAAGTACTGCATTACTTGTCCTATTTTGCAAGCAGCTTTAAGTTGCAAATAAACTTCATGCGTTTGTAATTTAAGATTTTGGAAGGTGAAATAAAACTTATCTTTTATTAATTGACATGGACACTTAGACTTGTCAATTCGAGTAGACAGGTAAGATATAAGTCGGATGTGTTTTAATTTGGGATAAATAAGGGTAAGGTGTGTTTCGGATTCGGATAAAATCATTACTAAAAATTTATCCTTTTACGAAGGAATAATCTGTCCTAGAAAGTTCGTGGAACCGTCGTAGAAGATCTTCTATAACGGTCTAGAGCTCCATCATGGACCGTTGTAGAAGGCACTGTCGTAGAAGGTCATTTACGACAAATAGTTGCAGAAGGCATCATTAGATTTTACAATGGTTTTTTTTAACCATCCTAGAAGGTAATACTTTTTATGACGGTTTTTAAATTCCTGCATAGAAAAGTCTTACACTAACAACACCTTCCGTAGCGCTAATATTATTCTTATTTTGTTCAAATTCCGCAAAAAATAATCTATTTACAATCACTATTTCTTTCGAAGACAGCATAATTTTTTATTTTTTAA